>PVJS01023119.1:0-29911 GCA_004027185.1 Glis glis | reverse complement strand
TTGAACCCAGGGGCGTTCTACCTCCGCGCTACACCCCCGGCCCTATCTTTTATACTTTATTTTGAAACTGGGTCTCACGAGGTTGCGGAGGGCCTCACTAAGTAGAGAGAGAGAGAGAGACAGAGAGAGAGAGAGAGAGAGAGAAACAGGGAGAGAGAGAGCTGAGGCTGGCTGCGAACCTGGATCCTCCAGTCTCCGCCTCCCAAAGTACTGGGATTACAAGCGTGTGCCACCACACCCGGCCCTATTTTTATTCTTTATTTTGAAAGAAGGTCTCACTAAGTTGAGGAGGGCCTAAGTAGCTGAGGCTGGCCGCGAACCCGGATCCTCTGGTCTCAGCCTCCCAAGGACTGGGATTACAAGTGTGCGCTACCACACCTGGCTTAAGAAGTGACTTTTCTAAGGTTACATAGGGGAACAATATTAGAAATGAGCTTGAAGAACCAAGAAACGAGCTTGAAGAGCCGGGCGTGGTGGTGCACGCTTGTAATCCCAGTACTTGGGAGGCTAAAACAGGAGGATTGCAGGTTCAAGGACAGTCTCAGCAAGTAGTGAGACTCTCATCAACCTAGCAAGACTTTGTAGCAAAATAAAAATAAAATAGGGCTGGGCTATATCTTGGAGGTAGAATGCCCCTGGGTTCAATCCCCAGTACCAAAAAAAAATTAATTAATTAAAAATAAATCCAGGAGCCGGGCGTGGTGGCACACGCTTGTAATCCTAGTACTTTGGGAGGCGGAGACCGGAGGATCGGGGTTCACGGCCAGCCTCAGCTCTCTCTCTCTCTCTCTCCCTCTCCCTGTCTCTCTCTCTTTCTACTTAGTAAGGCCCTCTGCAACTTCGTGAGACCCGGTTTCAAAATAAAGTATAAAAAATAGGGCTGGGGGTGTAGCGTGGAGGTAGAACGCCCTGGGGTTCAATCCCCGGTACCGCAAAAAAAAAAAAAGTTGCAGAGGGCCTTACTAAGTTGCTGAGGCTGGCTGCGAACCTATGATCCTCCTGTCTCAGACTCCCAAGTACTGGAATTACAAAGTGTAGGCCACCATGCCCAGCCCTATTTTATTTTATTTATTTATTTTTTTGGTACTGGGGTTTGAACTCAGGGGCATTCTACCTCTAAGCTACACCACAGTCCTATTTATTTATTTATTTAGTTAGTTAGTTTTCAGAGACATAGAGGTTTATTTAGGAAAGTAGAAAATCCCTAGTAACACACACACACACATTCAAGCCAGGCATGGTGGCACACACCTGTAATCCCAGTACTTGGGAGGCTGAAACAGGAGGACAGCAGGTTTGAAGCAGCCTAAGCAACTTAGTGAGGCTCTCAGCATCTCAGCAAGACCCTGTTTCTAAATAAATTACAAAAAATAGCCGGGCATGGTGGTGCAGGTTTGAGGACAGCCTCAGCAAGTAATGAAATTCTCATTACCTAGTGAGACCCTATTTCTAGATAAAAATAAAATAGGGCTGGGGATGTGGCTCAGATGTAGAGCCACACCCCCAGATTGAACCCAGGTAGAATGCTTTTGGGTTCAATCCCCAGTGCCCCCCACACACACAAAAATAAATTACAAAAAAAAAGGACTGGGGGTGTAGTTTGGCAGTAGAATGCCCCTGGGTTCAATCCCTAGTACCAAGGAGGAAAGAAAATAATGAGGGTGTAGCTCAGTGGCAGAGCACTTGCCTAGCATGCATGAGACCCTGGGTTGGATCCCCAGCACCACACATAAACATATAAAAAAGATATACACATGGCAATATGGGCAGATCTTAAAAAACAATGCTGAGCCAGGCATGGTGGCACATGCCTGTAATCCCAGTACTTGGGAGGCTAAAACAGGAGGATCACAGGTTCAAACCAGCCTCAACAATTTAGCAAGACTCTCAACAACCTAGCAAGATCTTGTTTCAAAATAAAAGGGGCTGGGGGGTGTAGCTCCAAGGTAGCATGCCCTAGGTTCAATCCCCAGTAATACACACACACACACACACACACACATACACACACAAAAGGGTGAATGAAAGTTAACACAATGATTTATATGTATTTGTATAAACATATAAACATACACTAAATAAAATGTATCTTGTGTTTACTGCACATTTTTCACATAAACCAAAAAAATACACATTGAGCACACTGGCCTCGCTGCCTTAGGGCGGGGTGGGGAGAGCAGTGAGTTATGCGGCTGTATTAGTTTGCTGGGAGCTGCCATAACAGAATATCACAGACTGGGTGGCTTCAACAACAGACTTTATTTTCTTACAGTTCTAGAGACTGGAAGTCCAATATCGAGGTGCCAGCAGGTTGGTGTCTAGTGAGCCCCGCTCTGTGGGTTGCAGATGGCCGCCTTCTTACTGTGTGCTCGCTTGGCCTTTTCTCTATGCTTATATGCAGAGAGAGAGAGAGATGGTATCTCTTCCTCTTCTTTTTTTTTTTCGGTACCGGGGATTGAACCCAGGGACGTTCTACCTCCGCGCTACACCCCCGGCCCTATTTTTTATACTTTATTTTGAAACCGGGTCTCGGGACGTTGCGGAGGGCCTCACTAAGTAGAGAGAGAGAGAGAGAGAGAGCTGAGGCTGGCCGCGAACCCGGATCCTCCGGTCTCTGCCTCCCAAAGTACTGGGATTACAAGCGTGCGCCACCACGCCTGGCATTCTCTTCCTCTTCTTATAAGGACACTTATTCTTCTTATAAGGTGAAATTGATTAGGGCTCCAAATCGATTTCACCTATCTCCAAATACAGTCACTTTTGGGGGTTAAGGTTTCAACATATGAATTTGGGGCAGCGGACACAGTTCAGTTCAGTGCATGGCAAGGGCTAAAAGGAAAATAATAAAACCAAAAGTAGTGGAGAAAGAAAATGGAATTGGAGAGGTAGGCAGGATTCAGATCAATCAGGACCTAGACTAGCTTTAAAGGCTCAGAGAGGTTAATTTACATGCCCAAAGTCAGCCAACTTATAAATGCTAAAGTGAGTTTGTATATATAACTGTTTGGGCCAGGCGTGCTTGTAATCCCAGTACTTGGGAGGCTGAGACAGGAGGATCACAGGTTCGCGGCCAGCCTCAGCTACTTAGTGAGGCCCTCCGCAACTTAGTGAGACCCTGTTTCAAAATAAAGAATAAAAATCAGGGCTGGGGTGTAGCTCAGAGGTAGAATGCCCCTGGGTTCAATCCCCAGTACCGCAAAAAAAAAAAAAAAAGGATTCCTTGGGGGCTGGACTGTAGGTCAGTGTTTAGCATGCTCAAGGCCCTGGGTTCACTTGATGTAGTGGTGCACACCTGTAATCCCAGTAATTGGGAGGGTGAGATCAGAGGACCACAGGTTTAAGGACAGCCTCAGCAACTTAGTGAGACGCTCCCATAACCTAATGAGACCCTGGTTCAAAATTAAATAAATAAATAGGGATTGGGGTATAGCTCGGAGGTAGTATGCCCCTGGGTTCAATCCCTAGTAACACACACACACACACACACACACACACACACACACACACAAGAATCCACTGGGAGTTGGGCTGTAGCTCAGTGTTCAGCATGCTCAAGGACCTGGGTTTGCTGAGCATGGTAGCACACACCTGTAATCCCAGTACTTGGGAGGCCGAGACCAGAGGATCACAAGTTCCAGCTCAGGCTGGGCAACTTGAGATCTTGTCTCAAAATAAACAAAAATAAAAAGGGCTGGGGGTATAGCTTAGTGGTAGAGCACCCCTGGATTCAATTCCCCATTCCACACACACGAGAAAAAAAAAAAGGGCCCTGGGTTCAATCCCCAGTACCAAAAACAAACAAAAAATCCATTGCATGAGTTAGAAAATTGATGGCTTCTTTCTTCCACTTTGTGTGTGTGTAGCTGGGGATCAAACCCAGAGCCTCCCACATGCTAGGCAAGCAGTTTAACACTGAGCTATATCTCCTTTTACCTCCAATCCTATTATGATTTTTGGTCCACTCAGACCTGGGAATTTTTTTAACCATGTCTACTAAAAGCCTATGTCAAACCTGCTAAAGAACAGCCTGCCTCCTTCCTCTCATACCTCACCTCTCACCATGGTGGCAGGGCCACAGCAGGGCTTGGAATAAAGTGGTGTAGATAATGAAGAGGTTGAAGCTGCCTATAGGGGTGATAGACAAAGGGATCCAGGAGGTAGGAACCCCAGGTATCCTTGGTCTTGGCTTTCTCTACCTCTCAGGCCTGAGCCAGTTTTAGCATCTCAGCTTTCTACACTGCCCGCCCCCTTGTTTGCCGCATTCAGCTTCCTGCCCCACCAGAGGAAGTAGGGAGGTTCAGCAGGTGCTGCAACAGCTAGCGGAGCCATGGTGAGTCCTTATGCCCAGGAACCCAGGCATCTCGGCCCTATTCCCCACCCCCAGGGTCCCTGGACCCAGGTTAACCCACAGTAGGCTGACTTTTCCTAGCCCTTGGGTTCAGGTGTTACTGGGGCCCTGGCCTGCCAGGAGCCTCATAGCACCCCACCCCCACCACAGGACAAGGAGTATGTGGGTTTTGCCGCCCTCCCCAACCAGCTGCACCGCAAGTCCGTCAAGAAGGGGTTTGACTTCACACTCATGGTGGCAGGTCTGGGGGTTCCAGAGAGGGACTTGGGGGTGGAGGTGTCCTCAAAAGACTCTGGCTGTCCCCTCATCTGATCAGTTGGCCTGTCCTGTCCACAGGGGAGTCAGGCCTGGGGAAATCCACCCTCATCAACAGCCTGTTCCTCACCAACCTCTATGAGGATCGGCAGGTGCCAGAGGTCAGCGGTAAGTCCCTCCTGCCCTCTCGCACTGCCCTTGGCCCTTCTCATGTCCCCAGGTTGGACTCTTTTCCATTCCATCTGGGGACTTACATGGCCGCTGCTTTTTTCTGAGACTGTTTCTTCCCTTGAAAAAGGGGTGGGGGCAACTGTGACACTGGGAAAGGAAATTAGTCCTGCCTCGGAGCCCTACACTGCTCCCTGACCTCTTCTCGTCCCCATAGCTCGCTTGACACAAACACTGACCATCGAGCGCCGGGGTGTGGAGATCGAAGAGGGCGGTATCAAGGTGAAGCTGACCTTGGTGGACACGCCTGGCTTTGGGGACTCTGTGGACTGCTCGGACTGGTGAGGAGGAGGGAAGGGGATAAGGGCTGAACTTCTCAAAGTGGCTACTCTGTGGAGGTCCAGGGGTCAGTTGCAGGGCTGGTGTGTTCTAACTTCCTGACTCAAAAGAAGGCACCTGTTTCTGGAAGCCATCTGGCCCCAAAAGTGTGTGCTTCTTGATGTCTCACCTCTGCCCCCACTGTTTCTCTTGGTGTCTTTTTTATTTTTATTTTTAAAATGGTACTGGGGATTTATCCCAGGGGTGTTCTACATCTGAGCTACACCCCTATTGCATCTTTTCGTTTGAAACAGGGTCTTACTAAGTTGCTGAGGGTCTCGCTAAGTTGCTAAGGCTGGCCTTGAACCTGTGATCTTCCAGTCTCAGCTTCCCAAGTACTGGGCTTACATGTGTACACCACCAAGCCTGGCTCCCTTGGTGTCTTTGGTTGGAGCCAAAGGAACTACTTTCCCCTCCCAGGCCCTGACTAGCCTTGTCCCCTTCCCTGCCCCATGGCTTCCCATCTGACTGCACGTCTTCTCCCCACACCTCAGCTGGCTGCCGGTGGTGCGCTTCATCGAGGAGCAATTTGAACAGTATCTCAGGGACGAGAGTGGCCTGAACCGGAAGAACATCCAGGATTCCCGAGTCCACTGCTGCCTCTACTTCATCTCACCCTTCGGCCGGGGGTCTGGGGGAACTCCCTGGAGGTTGGGACATTAGGGAGGGACTTGGAGGCCTCTGTACCCTGGGCCTGGGCCCTGACCAATCCCTGGCTGCAGGCTCCGGCCCCTAGATGTGGCCTTCCTCCGAGCGGTGCACGAGAAAGTCAACATCATCCCAGTCATCGGCAAAGCGGACGCCCTGACGCCTAAGGAAACCCAGGCCCTCAAGCAGAAGGTGTGGCTGATGACCTCTGACCTTTGGTCCCAAGTGAAGCCAAAAGCCATGACCAAACCTGAGCTTGGCTTTGACTTCTTTGATCTTGGGGTGGTCATTTTGGACTAGGAGGTGTCAGGCTAGACTGTGGGAGAAAGTGTCAGTGGAAGGTGAGCAGCAAGCTGGCAGAAGTAGCCATGTCTGGACTGGGATGTAGCTCAGTGGCAAAGCACTTGCCTTGCAAGTGCATCGCCCTGGGTTAGATCCCCAGTACCAAAAAAAAAAGTAGCCATGCCTCTAGAGGCTTAGTCAGGATGGACACGCAGCCCCAGGGCCAGACGCTTGGCTAATGCCTAAGGGCAAGGACATGATGGACATGATGATCCTGGCATCCCTCTGGTCCCGTGATACTGATGATCCTCTACTCTGGTGTCTGCAGAGCCCTCTCCTACTGTTTTGCTCATGTCTTTCCTTTCTTATGGTACTGGGGATTGAACCCAGGGGCATTCTACCTCCAGGTGACAGCCCCAGTCCTATTTTATTTTTTAATTTGAAACAGGGTCTTACTATGTCGCTGAGGGCCTCGCTAGGTTGCTGAGGCTGACCTTGAACCTGTGATCCCCCTGTCTCAGCCTCCCAAATATTGGGATTACAGGCATGTGTCACCATGCCTGGCTTCTCCTGGTCTCTTGATATTTGCCCCATCTTAGAATCTAGTCTACGTTTCTCACAATCTGTCTCAGACTTTTGTCATCTTGTACATTAATCTCTCACCATCTCTGTCTTTCTCATCTTCCTTTCTCTCTCTCTCTCTCTCTCTCTCTCTTTCTCTCTTTCTGACCACCTGGTATCTCTGTGTCTCACTCACTGTCTCTGGCCATGCAAAGTCTGTCTTCCACGACTTCCTGTTTCTCATTCTCTGCATCTGTCTCTTCTGAGATCCGGGACCAGTTGAAGGAGGAGGAGATAAACATCTACCAGTTCCCAGAATGTGACTCTGATGAGGACGAAGACTTCAAGAGGCAGGATGCTGAGATGAAGGTGTGAGAGGCAGAAGAGGAAGGGGCAGAGAAATAAAGGAGGCAGATGTGGAGGTGGAAGCTGAGAATGGGGCTTCTGCCCACGCAGAGCCAACGTGACCCCTGCCCTCTGCCCTCTAGGGAAGCATCCCTTTTGCAGTCGTCGGTTCATGCGAGGTGGTGAGGGATGGAGGGACCCGACCAGTGAGGGGACGCCAATACTCCTGGGGTACAGTGGAGGGTAAGGCCAGACTCGCATTCTGAGGCCAGCAGGGCGCTGAGACTGCACCCAATATGTGAAATTGGGGTGGGCTCTGGTCCAGGAAGTTTCTACGAGCCAAAAGAGGGGTCCTAGGCTGCAAACTGAGGACCCTCAGCTAAAACAGCTGCAGGACTTCCCGACGACCCGAACCTAAGAGTGGGGTTGAACCCTGATGCTCACTGGTCCGCCCCCCAGTGGAGAACCCACATCACTGCGACTTCCTGAACCTGAGACGGATGCTGGTGCAGACACACCTGCAGGACTTGAAAGAGGTGACACACGACTTGCTCTACGAAGGCTACCGGGCTCGCTGTCTACAAAGCCTGGCCCGGCCTGGGGCTCGTGATCGAGCCAGTCGCAGGTGAGAGCCAGGTGGACTGTTTTGGTGCTTCCAAGGCCCCATCCCCGTCTGGTCCCCACCCTTGACCCCGCCCAGGCCCCGCCTCCCAATCAATGACCCCGCCTTCACCACCTAGATATCTCACTCTTCACTCACTTTGCCTCGGGCTCTAACTTTAGGTACATGGCCCCGCCTACTAGACCCAAATTCACCCGACGCCCTGACCCACAACCTCAGGCCCCGCCCCTGATTTCTGGTCCCTCTTTCCACTACCCCCTAGTAAGCTTTCCCGCCAGAGCGCCACCGAGATCCCGCTGCCCATGCTGCCTCTCGCCGAGACAGAGAAGTTGATCCGCGAGAAGGACGAAGAGGTGAGCGAGCACCTCGCTTCCCCTCCACCCAAAACCCCTGGTCCCCTTCGAGGTGCTTCTCCGGCCTCGCCCAGTTCCACTGGCTGCAATCTCGCCCCGCACAGTTGCGCCGCATGCAAGAGATGCTGGAGAAGATGCAGGCCCAGATGCAGCAGAGCCAGGCTCAGGGCGAGCAGTCGGACGCCCTCTGAGGCCCCCGCCCCGTCCTGCCTTACCTCGGCCCCGCCTTCAGTCCGTCTCTTGTCCAATCCCCGGGCCCTAGGCTGCCCAGCGCCTAATTCTGCAGCCCCAGCCGCTGAGCCCGCCCTTGCACTTGCATTGTGTAGGTTTCTCCGGCTAAACGTTCACCCGGATCCCATAGTTTGTAGCTCCGCCCCCAGACCACCCTCCGCCCACTTTCTGGGAGGGGCCTGCAACCCAACTCCAGTCCACCCCTCTCCACCTTGGGGCGTCGCCCCTCTTCATCCAAACTTTGTCCTCAATAAAAACGTAGCTTCCCTGAGGCCACCCGAGTGTTGTCCTTGCTGACGGAACTGGCGCAGCGAGTGGAGCCACCCCCAACTCCAGGCCACTCATTCATTTGTTGGACACTCCCTTCCTGCTGGGCAGTATTTCAGCCCAGCCTGCTGGACCGGAGTCCTTCTCACATAAACATACTAAAGGCGCCGCTGATAAGAAACAAAGACCAGTTGAATTTTATTTAGGAAGTCGGGGCGGGGATCGGACTGGCTGGAAGCTTAGGCCACCAGAAGCCTAAGAGGGTCCCTACTCCTGGTCCTTGGCGTCGCCGTGCGTGATGACGTAGCAGATGTTCTTGTAGTCCACGTTGCCGCCCACGTCGGGGGGGAAGGCCGCCCACATGTTCTTGATCTGGGGAAAGACGCAGGGGCATCTCTGACCGGTCCTTGCGCTCCCCCTCCCGGGTCCCTTTGCCTCTCCCACCTCTCCCCCACACACCTCCTCCGGAGTGAAGCGGTCACACTGAGTGGTAAGCAGCTCCTCCAGGCTGGAAAGGTGACAGAGGAGGAGTTGAGGTCGGGTTCGTGATTCTTGTCCACTCCTCCTCACTACACCCTGGTGGCCAAACCCCAGCCGTCACTGAAAACCTGGTCCCTCTTAGATCTCTCACTGGTCTCCCAAACACTCTGCTTTTGTCCTTCCCCACTTATTGGCTGTGAAAATGTAATCGTATCGCCTAGACTTTATTTCTCCTTTACTCTGGCAGTGCCTAACCCCTGGTAGGAATTCAAGGAGGCTGTCTGTGGGAGCAGCCTAGGAGGCCACTTACAATTGCTTCTTGATGGTGCCCTTCCCCTCAGGGTCCAGGACCTTGAAGGCTCCAGTGATCACGTCCTCAGGGTCAGCACCTGAGGGGTCAGGATGCACATGAGTTCCAAGGGTCCCTGAAGGTCTGGGAAGGGGTAGCTGGGGGCTTAGACCCAGAAGCCTGCACTTACCTTTGAGCTTCTCCCCGAACATGGTCAGGAAGACCGTGAAGTTGATGGGACCACTGGCTTCCTTCATCATGGCATCTAGCTCCTCATTCTTCACATTGAGGCGGCCTGGAGGGGGTTGGGGGGTGCAGGGGCTGGAGCTGGGACCTGGGGCCAGAGCTGTGTTTCCCATAAATTTAGATCATCCCACCCATTTTTCAGCTGGGTAGACTGAGGCCGTAGGTGGAGCTAACAGGGCTGGAACTCAAGGCCACTTCATTCTCCCTGGACTCTATAGCCTTGAATATTTATGGGTGGGAGTGGGGGGGGGCTCACCCATGGCTGCGAAGGTGTCCCTGAGATCCTCCTTGTCGATAATGCCATCACGGTTCTGGTCGATTACGGTGAAAGCCTGGGGAAGGCAGGGACGGAAAGGGATGAGGTCCCCCATGGCCCTGCTTCAGCATCCCCACCCCAGGCAGAGCAGATTCTGGCCCCTAGCCAGCTGTCTTCTTCCACCCCAAGCAGGGAGGGGAGGAAGGAATTCTAAACCCTTACCCTCCCCCGAACAGGTGCACATTCCAGAGAGGGGGTAGTGGGTGGTGGCAGAGGTGCCTTGGTCAGCTTCCAGTCCCCAGTGTCCCCCTCACTCACCTCCTTAAACTCCTGGATCTGAGTCTGGTCGAACATGGAAAAGACATTGGAGCTTCCGCCCTCTGCTGCTGCCCTTCTCTTGGCCTTCTTGGGTGCCTGGGGAGTGAGGGTTGGGCAAAGGGGTCCATGGGCCGGTCCCTATAGTCTCTAGGGGCAATGGATTAGACTCGGGGTTCATTGTTTTTGGTTTTGTTTGATTGGCTTTTTCAGACAGTGTCTATGTTGCTCAGGCTGACCTCGAATTCCTGGGCTCAAGATATCCCCTTGCCTCAGCTGGGGTAGCTGGGATCACCATGCCTGACCAGATTCAGAGCTCTTTGAGTCCCTTCTTATAAAAGTAACTTTTTCAGGCTGAGACAGGAGGATCACAGGTTGGAGGACAGCATCAGCAACTTAGCAAAACCCTTGACAACTTAGTAAGACCCTATTTCAAAATAAAAAGGTCTGGGGTCTAGCGCAGAGATAGAATGTTCCTGGGTTCAATCCCCAGTACAACAAATAAATAAAGTAACTCTTTATTTGCCCCTTGGAGACTCTTGGCTGAGGGGGCTTGTTTGGGTTGCATCCCCCTAATTCCCATCTGTCACCACTGGGTTCCTACCCCTCCATCCTACCCAACCGGTAGAAGCTTCCTTCCTTTCTCAGTACCCTCAGCCTGCCCTCTTGGAGCCCCAGATTTGCTGTGTGACCCTGACCCACTCATTTACCCTGTCTGAACCTTTACTTTCTCATTCATAAAACAGAAGTGGGAATCCTCATCTAGTTTGTCCCAGAAAACTTTAGCAAGTGATGGAGCAGGCTTGAGAAGGCCCCTACCTCCGTGAGGGGAATGTTTGTGTAGATTGTCCTTGGTTGAGTCCTTTAAGGCCATCATTCTGTTTCCCAGTAGTGATCCAAGAAAGTGAGGAATCATCCTTTTACCTTTCGTTAGACTGAGAAGCAGCTACTTTCTGTCCAAGGGTGAGGCTTCCTTGAGTCTAAGGGGTCTGGCCAGGGGCTGGGGATTCTCACTCACCATGTCTTAGGTCTTCTGAGGGCAAGGCAGTGACTCCAGCTGGAAAGAAGCAGAGAGTTCGCCTGGTACACTCTCTCTGGAGTTATATAGCTCTGCCCCAGGGAGCCCTTTACATACCAGGGTAACCTTAGCCCTGCCGGTGCCCACCCCAGATACCAAAATAGCCCAGCTCATGGCCTCTCCTTTCTTGGAGGGCCTGCGGCAGCTGGAGCCCAGGGAGGGAGGAGGGAATGGGTCTTGGGATGCATGTCTCATTAGGACCTAGGCAGGAAGGGATGTTCTTTCTTCCAAAAGGGGACCAAAATGTGCCAGTTCAGAGGGGGCCCAAGCCAAGGATACAGTTCTGGGAGAGAGCTGAACCAGATCCCTGTACCCCTGAGTGGGGTGGACTCCGATCTAAACCCAGCGAGCATTTATTATATACCTACAGTGTGCCCGGCAACATGCTGATCCTTGTGGGTACACTTTGGCAAACACAATCCTTGCACTCCCACATCGTGGAGTAGTTCATAGTCAATGTGTGTAAGTGTGTGGGTGGGGCAGAGCTTGATGGGAGGGAGCCACCTGTAGAAGCTGGAGGATCAGCAAGGTCTACATTCCATTTAAGGAGAGGGGAAAACGTACTTTCACAGAGGAAAGATATTCTGTGATCTCAGGTTTTATGCTTCAACCCTCCTGGGCCTTGGTTTCTCTTCTATAAAATGGAAACATAATTCCATCCCATAGAACTTCCACTATAATTAACAATTAGGCTCTGCCTTAGTGGAACTTATAGTCTAGCTGTAGATACAGGAATAAATGTTGAAAAGGATGTATCAGCTGATCAGGAGCCCAGAAGTAGAGGACACAGCAGCCCTGTCTAGGAGTATAGGAATGGCTTATAGATGCCCTTGGAAGTGAGGAAGGTGAAGGTGGAGGGGCAGGCAGGCTAGGTGGAGGGCACGGCATGGGCAAAGGCCTCGGTGGTGAAAGATCAGGTGTTCAGGTTGCCAGAATTGTGATTGTTGGAGCAGAGGATGCAGAGTTGGTTACCAGACACTGCAAAGCCTTCATTGCCAGGCTGGGGTGGGGGACCCTGGGGAGCTTGGGAATGTTTGAAGCGCGAAGAAGACGTGGTCATCTAGCATGAGTCTAGGTCATTTCTCTGGGTACTGGTCTGGAGGC
This sequence comes from Glis glis, assembly GCA_004027185.1. Classification (NCBI taxonomy): domain Eukaryota; kingdom Metazoa; phylum Chordata; class Mammalia; order Rodentia; family Gliridae; genus Glis; species Glis glis. Next base: position 17,685 of record PVJS01023119.1, on the reverse strand, counting down.
TGAGGTTCAGAGGAGGGGAGACAAAGACACCAAGAGGGAACCTAGCTGCCACCTCCTGGGTAGTTGGGATGGCCAGTGGCTTCTCTCTTCTTTCTCGGCAAAGACCAGCTTGGCTGACTGTGTGATTTTGAGGTACCTGCTCCTAACCCACTAGGCCTCAGTGTCCAGTTCCCTCCATGCAGTAGGAGTCTGGGGAAATAGTGGCAGAGGAAGCCCCAGGTTGGCAAGGATACCCATCTCCTCTTCCTGCTACCTCTAGGACCTGATGTCCTGAAGAAGGTGCCTCTTCCCTTCCCCCTTCTCCAGCTCCATGCCAATGCCTCTTAAGACATTTTCTTTTCTGGGCACTGGGGCCCAGCCACCTGTTGTCTCTAAGAAGAGAGAAGGAGCCACCCTAAACTTAGCAGCTGTCCTTGGCCTCCTGCACTGGCCCCTCCCACCTCATATGGCAGCTGCCTTGCCTTATATGGTTACCATGGGGGTCCAGGCCAGTGAGGAGCCCACTCTTAGTGGGCTCAGGGAGGGGAGGAGGACTCCAAAAAGGGGAATGGGGGGGGGAGTGCTCAGGAAGCTTGAGTCAAATGGCAGGTGGGGAAGTTGAGAAGGAGCTCACACACTGAATGGGAGTTCACAGGTTCTGGGTCTGAGTCGGGAGTGAGGAGCCTCAGAGAACTCAGAAACCAAGGAGGAACTGAGAAGTTGGAAGCTAGGTCTGACTGGACTTCAGGATGGTGGATGCTGAATGGAAATTGGGACCCCCTAATTCTAGGACTCAGGAGAATGGGGGTCAGAGAGAGGTGGGTATTTAGGAACTATAGAAATGATCCCTGAAAGTATAGTCTTGAGGTGGGTATTTAGACGTTAGAAGGTTGGAGAGCATCAGGTCTTTGCAGTCTAAGGGCAACCTGGGGGGCTTATGAGATTGGGGTCTAGGTTCTTAGCAGAAAATGAGGAACACAGAGAGATATGGCAATGGGGGAGAGAGTTTGATAGGACTGGGATCCTGGATCCCTCAAAGAATAGGAACACAGATACAGGAGCCTGTGGTATTGGGGAGTCATGGATTTGGGTTCTGGGGTACCCACTAGAATGGGGTACCATTGGAAGGGATGAGGTCTGAAGAATTGGAACCTGGGTTCTGGGGAGGAGCTCAGATAGATGGGAGCTTAAGAGAGGGACTTGGAACTTGGGATTCCTGCAAGAAATGGGAGATCCAGAGAGATGGGTCGCTTAGAAGATTTGGGGACTCTGGCTACAGTCGCATTAGATGCAATGAGATCGAGTTTACTGGGTCAGGGCTTTGGACCTGTGGTGAGGCTCAGGATCCCACAGACCACCAAAGAAAGGGGACTCAGGACCTCAATAGAGAATGGGGACCCAGAAATGACTCAGGAAGGGCAGCACGTCACTCATTTTTTATGACACTAGGGATTGAACCCAGGGGCATTCTACCTCTGAGCTACACCCCCAGCCCTATTTTATTTTTATTTGGAAACAGGGTCGTGCTAGGTTGACGAGAGTCTCACTACTTGCTGAGACTGTCCTTGAACCTGCTATCCTCCTATCTCAGCCTCCCAAGTACTGGAATTACAAGCGTGCGCCACCACGCCAGGCCCTTATTTGTTAAAAGCTGCACTAATGCCCCCAGCCCCTTCTCCGCGCTGTCACCAACTGTCACCCCCTTCGGGCGCTTGTCTCCGGTTGTCACCAACTAACACCAGGCTGGCACCGCCTGCTGGCAGCATCCCTGCCTCTTTGATGCCTCCATTGGTTGAGATAGCTATCTATCTTCCTACCAGTGGCCAAAGTGGAAGAAAGCAATCATTGGCTGGCCAGGCAAATTAATCGCAAATTTGTCCCTCCTTCTTTCAGTTGTCATTCCTTCCTGACCATTTTGGGAGACTTAAAGAATTCCTCAGCTCTTCCTATTGAGTGCGGATGCTGTCTGTCACCGCCCAAATATACAACACTATCTGTCAATTTGACCGCCTACTCCCCTTTTCATTGGCTCCCTTCTTACAGTTCCTATTAGCCAGGAGGCTGTGAGGCCACGCCCCCTACCTCACAGCTCCTGCCTCCTTCCCCGCCCTTCCTCAGTCTTTCACTCTACAGCCATGCTTATTGGTCAGGAGGTTCAGAATGCCGCATTTCTATTGGTTATTTTCTTAGTCCCGCCTCCTGCATTCATTCACTTTCTGATTGGTCTTATAGCCCTCCGCCTTCTCCGTTTCCTCTTTCCAGATTACCCACCCCCTTCCCGCCTCCAACTCCACCCACCCTTCCATCGATTGGCAGGAACCCAGTTCCCTCTCTCCTATTATTCGTCCAAGTCCTCTGACGAGGCTGGAGAAAAAAGGGGCGCGATGGGCCAACCCGCGCGCAGGCGTGGAACGCCGAGATGCTGGCCGCTCCGCTGCGTGTGCGCAGGCGCGACGTCGGCAGCTCGCCCCAAGCGGGAGGGAGGGGGCGGCGGTGAGCGCGCGCGAGGGGGTGAGAGGGCGCGAGTGAGACCCCGGCGCCGGGCGCCCGCGACCCCTGCCCCGCCTCCGCGCCCCGCCGCCTCCCGCGCCCGCCCCGCCCCTTCCCCGGCGCGCGCCGGGCCGCGCCCTTCGCCCTCTCCCCTTTCTCCGCGGGCGGCTCCCGCGGCCTGAGGGGCGGCGCCTTCTGCGGCCTCCCCGGCGGGGGGATGTGAGGGGTGGCCCGCGGCTATGGAGACGGGCCCGGCGCCCCTGGTGGCCCCGCCGCGCCGTCATGGCGCCCCCGCGGCCCCATCGCCACCGCCCCGGGGTTCTCGGGCCGGGCCCTTGTTGGTAGTCGCTCCGGGACCGCCAGTGACTACGGCCACTTCGTCTCCTGTCACCCTGGTGGCCCCCGGGGAGGCGCGGCCCGCCTGGGTCTCGGGGCCGGCCCAGACCTCGGTCCCGACCTCGGTCCCGGACGTCCCGGACAGCAAGGTGGTGGTGCCGACTTTGGAAGCCTCACCCGAAGCCCCGAAGATGCAGATTCCCCCCGGCCCAGAACCTCCGGTGCCGGCGGCAGTGGCAGGAGCGGAGACGTCGGCGGCTTTGGTCTCAGGGGCAGACTCACCGAAGACGGAAGAGGCTCGAGCCTCACCTGCCCCAGGATCAGGGACTCCCATTGGAACCCCCACCCGGACCCCTTCCAGAACGGCTCCTGGGGTCCTGACCGCCAAACCCCCGCTTGCACCCAAGCCGGTAACCACAGTGGCCTCAGGAGCGACTTCACGAGGTGTAGCAGGACAGGTGACAAGTGGCCATGGAGCTGCAGCAGCAACATCAGCACCAGCAGGACAGGCTCCTGAGGACCCCTCAGGGCCTGGCACAGGCCCTCCAGGGACGTGTGAGGCTCCGGTAGCGGTGGTGACGGTGACCCCAGCTCCGGAGCCTGCTGAAAATTCTCAAGACCTGGGCTCCACGTCCAGCCTGGGACCCGGCATCTCTGGGCCTCGAGGGCAGGCCCCGGACACTCTAAGCTACTTGGACTCTGTGAGCCTCATGTCTGGGACCTTGGAGTCCTTGGCAGATGATGTGAGCTCCGTGGGCTCAGACTCAGAGATAAATGGGCTGGTCCTGCGCAAGACGGACAAGTATGGCTTCCTTGGGGGCAGCCAGTACTCGGGCAGCCTGTGAGTACCCAGTGGGCACCCTCTGGACTGCCTGGGGAAGCAGAGGGTGGGGGAGGGAGAAATGATACACCTTGGCTAGCCTCAGGCTACCCAGCCTCCTCTGAGGAGCCAGGGATTAAGGGGAGAATCCTGGGGTTTCTGTGACATTGGCATGTTGGAGTTTTGGACCATGGGTCACGACTTCTGGGTTTAAACCTAGACCTTGCCTTTGGTGCATTGTGTGCCCTTGAGTTGGTTGCATCCTCATTTCTGTGCCTCAGTTTCCTCCTCTGTGAAGGGCTGAATGAGATGATACCTAAGGCCATCCCAACTCCTTGATACAGAACTCCAGCTATAGGTCAGGTATTCTGGAAGGTTGGTTGGGCGGGGGTTCTGGTAGAGACCTTTGATCCCTTAGGGGAAGAGAGTCTAGGAGGGATGCTTGCACTTCTCCTGCATAGCAGTAGGTCCAAAAGAATTGTGAGGAGAAGGCTGGCTGATTGAGCGGAGACCCTGAAGGCAGAGCCCCTCTGTGAAACAGGGCAGCCTTGTGTTTTCACTGAAGGAAAGGGGATGGGAGGCCTCTTCCCCATTTCCTCATCTCCTCAGCCCGCCTTACTCTTTCCTAGTTCCTTCCAGGGGCCTGAGTCACTCCTGAGGTGGGGGTGTGATCGCCTCTGACTTCTTTCTTCCCTCTCTCTGGATCCTGCCCATCGTTCCTGTGCCTCCTTAACCTGCTGGTCAGTTCAGCCTACAGCATCGCCTGAGCACACAGGTGCCAGGGCCTGTGCTGCATACTAAGGATAAAGTAGTCCTTTCCAATACCTCACCTGGAGGGAGAGACGAATACTTAAACAGTTGGTTTCAATATGTGTCAGGTTTAGCTTAGAGATCATCAGAGGGTTTTATGAGCACCTGGGGAAGGCACTTTTTGCCCAGTCTGGGAATTCAGCTGAAGCTGATCTGAATCATGAAGAGTGAGTAGGATTTAGTCATGGCTGTGTGTTGGGGTGGGAGAAAGGTCTGTGGGAGGAAGGTGTTATAGGCAGGGTTTATAAGCTAACAAAAATCAGAAAACTTTTGATTGCACACTAACCAACATTCTCCATTCGATGTGGGAAAGGTAACAAGTTTAACTGGTGCTTGCCCATGCACGAGGAGGCATAGTTATACTCAGATTATAGATGAAAAAACAGAATTAGCAGTCAGTGGATTGCCTCCCTCAAATTATCTGGATCTGTGTAACCAGTGGCTCTTTCCTCAATAGCAGGCCGTGGAATTTGGTCTTAGAGAGTCCCTCTTGTGTGCCAGGCACTGTGCTGCGTGCTATTTCTCTGCTTTATAATTTTGTTCCTCTAATATCTGTCTTCTAGCCGGGCATGGTGGCACATGCTTGTAATCCCGGTACTTGGGAGGCTGAGACAGGAGGATTGCAGGTTCGCAGGCAGCCTCAGCTACTTAGCGAGGCCCTCTGCAACTTAGACCCTGTTTCAAAATAAAAAATAAAATAGGTCTGGGGGTGTAGCTAGGAAGTAGAAGGCCCCTGGGTTCCATCCCCAGTACCACAAAAAATAAAATAAAATCTCTCTTTTGTGCCAGAGAAATCTATCACTGAGGTAAGGCTGACTGTGGCACGCCACCTTGAAAGTTTTTCAAATTTTACATGGCTCCCTGCTGTCTACAGGGTAAAGTCCAAGCTCTTTAGCCTGCACACAGGCTTCTTATTGTCTAGCCACGCCAGCTTCTCTGGTCTCATTTCCCACCACTTATTGCCAGGCGCTCTGTGCCATGGTCCTGCTGAACTAGTTATAGTTGCTCTCCATTCGTATTTGGGCCTGTCCCATAGGAATTCTCTTCTCCCCCTTCTTTGCCTGCTAATTTCTATTCAATCCTTATGGTTTATCTTGGATATCCCCTCCTCCAGGAAGCCTTCCCTGATATCCATTGCTCCCACTCCAGTTACATGTTTCTTCTGTGTCTCTTTGTTATCGCATTTCCCATATCATATTGCAATTATTGCCCCTCTTAGGCTGTGATGTTCTTGAGGGCAGGAAAGGTATCTTAGTCTTCCCAGTCCTTAGTGGAGTTTGGAATTGACTTATGATAGAGATTGAGGGATAGTATCTCTGATTAAGGAGCTTCTAGGACAAAAGAAACTAACATTTAATGAGACCCTTCTATTTAACATTCCTTTATATACATTTCTCACTGGTGCTCACAACTTGGTATGTGTTGGCATCCCTTTTTATAGCTGAGGAAGAGACTGGGGTTGCCACCTGCCAAGACTCCCCATCTTCTAGTGGACAGAACTAGGATTTGAGCCTAGGTCTGTCTGCTTTCTAAAACCCAGACTTTTCCATTACATTTTCCTTTTGGTACTGGCTCCTACAAGGAACTGTTTCAAGACAGATGGAGCAACTTGAGTGAGAAGCTCTGACAGAACAGCGGGCAAACAGGGCAAGGAGAACTGGATTTGCCTGGGAGTCGGGAGATTTCAGGGAGGAGGAGGTAGAGAAAACCCCAGATGGCACAAGGGATCTCAAGAGTCTCCTAGGGTGCAACTCAGACAGTTGCTCCTAAGGAGACAAAGTACATTTCTTCTGTATTTTATTTGATAGTAATAATTGCTGTTACTTGCTGAGCCCCCTGCTATGTGTTATTTCATATAGCTATCACCAAACCCCTTCAGGTAGATACTGTTATTCTTTCCACCTTACAAATGAGGAAATTGAGGCTTAGAAAAATGAAGTGACTTGCCCAAGGTCACACAATGAATAAGTGGTAAAGCTAGGACTTGGATCCAAGCCTAATGCAAAATGTGATTTTTAAAGATTCTGTACTTGCTCCCCAAATTTGGATGTGTCAAAAGTGAGATTTGAACATGACCTCTGTATAGAAATCCAACAGGGAGGGAAGCCCTTTCAGAGTGGGGCCTTGAATGGCCAAGTGGCCAGACATTCTGATGTTTGGTAGCTCACAAAAAGTCCAGTTTCTCATTTGAGCCTGGTAAGGTGGCTGGCTCAATTTCCCCGGCAACTCAGGTTTTATACCGCTGCTCCTGACCCCTTCCATGCTCCCCTTATCCTGCAGGGAGAGCTCCATTCCTGTGGATGTGGCTCGGCAGCGGGAGCTCAAATGGCTGGAGATGTTCAATAACTGGGATAAGTGGCTGTCACGGCGTTTCCAAAAGGTTTGAGAGGGTTGTTTGGTGGGCTGGGTAAGGCACAAGGGTGGGGGAGGGCATGTGTTCCAGGGAAGCTCAGAAAACTGGTAATATCTGCCCTCTGGACCACATTAGGGATAGGTGGTACTTGGGCCCTGTGGGAGGAGGAACTTTAAGTAGAAGGCCAAGCCAGGCCCTACGGCACCAAGTCTGCATGTGGGAGGGGTGTCTTAGGGAGCTGAGGACTGCTGGGGAGAGCTTGGAGGCTGTGTCAGCCCCTGAAGCTGTCTCCCTGTCTGCCATTGCGCCTTAGGTGAAGCTGCGCTGCCGGAAGGGAATCCCCTCCTCCCTCAGAGCCAAGGCCTGGCAATACCTGTCCAACAGCAAGGAACTCCTGGAGCAGAACCCGGGCAAGTTTGAGGTGCGTGCAGCTCCAAGGTGTGGGAACATGTGGCCTTGTCTGTGCAAGGGATGTCTGTTCCCCCAGGTCCTGAGATAATCCCTGCTGTCCCACTGCAGGAGCTGGAACGGGCCCCTGGGGACCCCAAGTGGCTGGATGTCATTGAGAAAGACCTGCACCGCCAGTTCCCTTTCCATGAGATGTTTGCTGCTCGAGGGGGGCATGGGTAAGGTGGCCTGACCACATGGGTCAGTTAGCAAATACTTGTTGAAAGTTCTAGGTAGATAGAAGCCTGGGTTGGAAGCAGTTCTTGCCCTTCCAGGGCATATAGAAGAGTGATTCTTAATGGATTGAGTGTCCAGTGATGTCAAATGAAGTGTTCCAGGAGGAGACTCAAATCTGGAGTTATGTTTATGTGGGCACATGAAGGGCTTATTGAAGAGGCTGCATTTGAGCTGGGTTTTGAAGGATAGATGGAGGATGGGGGGCAGGGTTTTCCTGCCTGGGGGGTTGTGTAAGTAGTGTCTGAACAGTGGGATTGGGTAGGGCTGAGGCTGGAAAAGTTTATGGCCAGCTAACCAACAGCCAAGCCTCTAAATACTATGCCAAGGCACTTGGATTTTTGTTCTGTAGGCCAAGCGTCCTTAAGATGTGATACATAGATTCCTGCCTAGTAAGATGCATACAGGACATCTTACGTAGCAAGATGATCTTAGACGGTTCTCAGATAGACATTTTTTTTTTTTTTGGCGGAACTGGGGATGGAACCCAGGGGCATTTTACCTCCAAGTGACACCCCCAGCCCTATTTTTTATACTTTATTTTGAAACAGGGTCTCACTAAGTTGCGGAGGCCTCACTAAGTAGCTGAGGCTGGCCACAAATCTGGATCCTTCGGTCTCAGCCTCCCAAGTACTGGGATTACAAGCATGCCACCACGCCCAGCTCTAAGATAGACATTTTTTATCAAAAAGTTCATCTTTTTTTTTTGGTGGTACTCAGAATTGAATCTAGGGGCCATCTACCACTGAACTTCATCCCCAGCCTTATGTATTTATTTATTTATTTTGTGGTACTGGGATTGAACCCAAGGGCATTATACCTCTGAGCTACACCTCCAGCCCCATTCTTTTTTTATTGTTTTTGCAGAATTGGGGATTGAACCCAGGGGCATTCTACTTCTGAGCTGCACCCCCAGTCCTATTTTTTATTCTTTATTTTGAAACAGGGTCTTACTAAGTTGCGGAGGACCTCAATAAGTAGCCGAGGCTGACCGTGAACCCAGATCCTCTGGTCTCAGCCTCCCAAGTACTGGGATTACAAGCGTGCACTACTATGCCTGGTCAGCCCTATTCTTTAATTTTTTTTTTTTTTTTTGTGATACTGGGGATTGAACCCAGGGGCATTCTACCTCTGAGCTACACCCCCAGCCCTATTGGATCCTCCTGTCTCTGCCTCCTAAGTACTGGGATTACAAGGTGTGCCACCACACCCGGCAATTTTTTTTTTTTAATTTTGAAATTGGGATTACAGGTGTGTGCCACCACGCCCAGCCCCAGCCCTTTTAAAAAAATCTGTTTTGAGAGAGGGTCTTACTAAATTGCCTGGGCTAGCCTTGAACTTGGAATCCTCCTGCCTCAGCCTCCCAAGTAGCTGGGATTGCAGGCATGTGCTACCATGCCCGGCTATATGTTCATCTTATAGCACATATTTATTGAATACCTGCTATTTGTCAGGCATTGTTGCAGTCACAGATGACAGTGGTGAACAAATAGATAAAAACTCGCCGGGTGTGGTGGCGCACGCTTGTAATCCCAGTACTTGGGAGGCTGAGACTGGAGAATCTGGGTTCGCAGCCAGCCTCAGCTACTTAGTGAGGCCCTCTGCAACTTAGTGAGACCCTGTTTCAAAATAAAGAACAAAAAATAGGGCTGGGGGTGTAGCCTGGAGGTAGAATGCCCCTGGGTTCAATCCCCAATACCGCAAAAAAAAAAAAAAAGGTAAAAACTCCTGTCCTCATGTGATATATTATGTTTTAGTGGGAATAGGTAATACATCAGATAAAGAAGTAAAGTATGTTGTATGTGAAATTGTGGTAACTATTTTTTTTTCAGTACTGGGGATTGAACCCAGAGGCATTCTATTTCTGAGCTACACCCCCAGTCCTATTTTGTATTATTTATTTTGAAACAGGGTCTCACTAAATTGTGAGAGCCTCACTAAGTAGTTGAGGCTGGCTGCGAACCTGCAATCCTCCTGTCTCAGCCTCCCAAGTACTGGGATTACAAGCGTGGGCCACCATGCCTGGTTATGTGGTAACTATTAAAGAGGAGTTGAAGCTGGGTGTGGTGGCGCGAGTTTGTAATCCCAGTACTTGGGAGGCTGAGACAGGAGGATTTCAGGTTCACGGCCAGTGTCAGCTACTTAATGAGACCCTGTTTCAAAAAATAAAGAATAAAAAATAGGGCTGGGGATGTAACTCGGAAATAGAATTCCCTGGGGCTCAATCCCCAGTACCACACACACACACACACACACACACACACACACAAAGAGGAGTTGAAAGCAAGAAAGGAGAATAGAGAATGTGAGTGGGAATAGGGTTACAAGTGACCAGATCTGATGTAACCTTTTAGGATCATTCTGGCTGCTGAGTACAGACTAGAGGGAGACAAGGGGAAAACCATGTCAGTTAGGAGACTAATTCTACCATCAAAGAGAGATGATAGAGGGGATAGTAGCAGTGGAAGTGTGAGAAGTAGTTAGATTCTGGCTCTATTTTGAAGGTAGAGTCAAAAGGATTTGTTAGCCACGTGTGGTAGCACGCACCTGTAATCCTAGCACTTGGGAGGCTGAGACAGAAGGATTGCAAGTTTGAGGCCAGCCTCTGCCAATCAGACCCTGTGTTTTTTGTTTGTTGCTGGTGTGTGTGTGTGTGTGTGTGTGTGTGTGTTACTGGAGATTGAACCCAGGGGCATTCTATCTCTGAGCCACACCCCCACTCTTTTTGTTTTTTGTTAGAAAACAGGATCTTGCTAGGTTGCTGAGAATCTTGCTCTGTTCCTGAGGCTGACCTCGAATCTGCGATTTTCCTGTCTCAGCCTCCCAAGTACTGGGATTAGAGGATGTGCTACCATACCCAGCTAAGACCCTGTTTAAAAATAAAAAGGGAATAGCATGCTGGTGGGCCGGGCGTGGTGGCGCACGCTTGTAATCCCAGTACTTTGGGAGGCGGAGACCGGAGGATCCGGGTTCGTGGCCAGCCTCAGCTCTCTCGCTCTCTGTCTCTCTGTCTCTCTGTCTCTTGTCTCTCTCTCTCTCCTTAGTGAGGCCCTCCGCAACTTCGTAAGACCCGGTTTCAAAATAAAAGTATAAAAAATAGGGCCGGGGGCCTAGCGCGGAACTAGAACGCCCCTGCGTTCAATCCCTGGTACCGCAAAAAAGTAAATAAATAAAAAAATAAAAAGGGCTGGGGTGTAGCTCAGAGGTAGAATGCCCTGGTTCAATTCCCAGTACCAATTAAAAAAAAAGGAGCCGGGCATGCTGGCGCATGCTTGGCTTGTAATCCCAGTACTTGGGAGGTGGAGACCGGAGGATCTGGGTTCAAGGCCAGTCTCAGCTACTTAGTGAGGCCTCTGCAACTTCATGAGACCCGGTTTCAAAATAAAAAGATTGGTAATGGATTAGACTTGACCTGTGAGAGAGAAAGGAGTTAAGGGTGATTCACAAGGTTTTTGAGCCGGGCATGGTGGCGCATGCCTGTGATCCCAGTACTGGGGAGGCTGAGACAGGAGGATTGCAGGTTCGAGGACAGTCTTAGCAAGGAGTGAGACTATCATCAACCTAGCAAAACCTTGTTTCAAAATAAAAAAATAAAATATAGGGCTGGGGGTGTAGTTTGGAGGTAAAATGCCCCTGGGTTTAATCTCCAGTAACATACACACACACACACAAAAAAAAAGCCAAGGTTTTTGGCTTGAGAACCTAGAGCAATGGAACTGCTATTTACTGATGTGGATGGGGAAAACTGGGGGAAAGGTAAGTTTGGGAGGCGTATCAGGAGCTAAATTTTGGAATGTTAATTTAAAAATGCTTATTGGACATCCAGCTGGAGATGTAATAAGTAGGGCATATAATGCATACAAGTCTGGATTTTAGAGAAGTTTATACTAGACATAAATTGGAAATGGAAAGCCGGGCGTGGTGGCGCACGCTTGTAATCCCAGTACTTTGGGAGGCGGAGACCGGAGGATCCGGGTTCGCGGCCAGCCTCAGCTCTCTCGCTCTCTCCCTGTCTGTCTCCCTGGGGGTGTGGCACGGAGGTAGAACGCCCCTGGGTTCAATCCCCGGTAACCGCAAAAAAAAAAAAAATTGGAAATGGAGAGTATCACCTTATAGATGGCCTCACCCATGGACCTGGATGAGGCAGCTAAGGCAACAAGTGTAGAGACAGAAGGAAGATGTTCAAGGATTGCGCCTTGAAGCTCCAACATTTTGAGAATGGGAAGATGAGAAAGAACATGTGAAGGAGACTGGAAGGAGAAGCTAGAGAGGCAGGAGGAAACCAGGAGAGTGTGGTTCCTGGAAGCAGAGTGAAGGGTCTCAAGGATCAGCTGTGGGAAGTGCTGCTGAGGGTTCAAGTAAGTCAAGCCTGAAGATCGACCTGGATTTATCACTGTGGAGTCAGTGGTGACTTGATAGAAGCCACTCTGCATGGAGCAGTGGGTAAAGCCTGCTTAGAGACTGAGGGGTGGGGGTCTTGAAGACAGTCTATACTCTGGAGAGGAAAGAAATTGCTGCTATTTGGAGGGGAGAGTCAGGTCAAAGGACATTTTTAATTTTAATTTTTTTAATAATTTATTTATGGTATGAGTATTGAACCTAGGGGCATTCTACCTCCAGGCTACACCATGAGCCCTTTTTCATTTTTTATTTTGGAACAGGGTCTTGCTAGGTTGCTGAGAGTCTCACTAAGGTGCTGAGGCTATCCTCGAACTTGCAATCCTCCTGTCTCAGCCTCCCAAGTACTGTGATTACAGGTGTGTGCCACCACGCCAGGCTTAATTTTTAAAATTATCTTATTTTTGCCCCTCCCAGAACCCAAGGAATTTTTTAAATAAGAAAAAATAACAGCATGTTTATATACAAATGGGAATGATCTAGTGGAGAAAGAAAAATTGATGATACAGGAGAGATGGCAGGGTTGCTGGATTGGTGGTCTGTGTAGGCAGGTGGGGATGGAATCCAGTACCAAGTAAGTAAGGCTCTGCTTAGCAGGATCACAGACAGCTTACCCATAGCAACAGGGGAGAAGGCAGGGACACAGACTCAGGCAGGTGGGTGGATGTAGTGTGGGAGCTTGTGGAAGTTACGTGTTTATTTTAATATGTATTAGGTAAAATAACCAGCATATCAAACCTGTCATTTCATGGGTGCTTTTGCAAAGTGGAGAAAAAAATTTTAAATAGTAGGAGCGGTATGCAGATAAGATACAAGTGATTACGTGTGAGTGCCTGGATTTTGGGCAAAGCTATTATAGGCAGTGTTAGGTGTATGTGTGAGACTGGAGGCAGGGAGAGGATCTGGGAGGTTGTTACGTTTTTCTGGGCAAGAGATGGAGGTCTGAGCTGGAAGTAGCTGTGGAGGTGGAGGAGAGAGAACAGACATGAATGGAATTCAGGATGTAGCACTGCTCGGACGTGGTGATTAGCCAGAGGGAATGAGGAAGGCTCTTTTTTCTGATGTGGGACTGAATGGATGCAAGTCCCAGATACAATGGGGTACCTGCAAGGAAGAGGAGCAGGTCTAGAGCAGAGATTTTATTTTATTTATTTTTTGGATATAGAGACAAGAGAAAGTTCAGAGGCACAGCTGGCTTCCAAGCCTTCACCAAGGACCCACAGGGCATGCAAGGGAGAGCTGATGAAATCCAGTGAGACAGATAAAGCAGGCCCTGCTTGGGAGAGCTATTCTAGGGTGATAAAAACATTCAGACAGTGCTAGAGGAGGGCTGATGCTGTGGATGTTGAAAGATTTCTGGAGAAAGTGACCTTGAATGTTTATGGAATGGTGGCAGATGGAGGGTGAGAGTGCAGCCTGTGTTGGGTAATGGGTAGGGAACATGTAGAGTGTGCAGCCCAGGGTGGAAGGCTGGGGCCTGGAATGCTGGCTGTGGGCTGGGCCTTTGGTTTAAGCTTATTAGGCAGGACCAGGAAGGTGGATAGACGAGTGTGGTGATAAATCTCTGCAGTTAATCTGGAACTGGAAGTAGGAGAGATCTGGGCTGGGGTTGGTGGGAGCAGGTTTGGTTTGGGACAGAGAGCTCCCTACTCCTGCAATTGTTACCTTCTGCAATCCCCACAGGCAACAAGACTTGTACCGAATCCTGAAGGCCTACACCATCTACCGGCCTGATGAGGGCTACTGCCAGGCCCAGGCCCCAGTGGCTGCTGTGCTGCTCATGCACATGCCTGCCGAGGTCAGCATACGTGGTCCTGGTCAGGGTGGGGTTGGGAGGATCTTGGCCTACGGTGGTGATGGGGGAGCTGCCTACTCCCTGTTTCTCAGGCCCTACCCCTCCCTCTTTGTTTTTTCCCTTCTCAGCAAGCCTTTTGGTGCCTGGTACAGATCTGTGACAAGTACCTCCCAGGTTACTACAGTGCAGGGCTGGTGAGTATGTGCAGGCTGGGTGTATCGGGTCTGTGACTTTTCCCCAAGGCTTCAGGGAGGTTCTTGCCCTGCCTCACCCTGGTCCTTCTATCCTTCTCCTCTGGGCCTCTCACCAGAGGTGAGAATCCCTTATCAGGGCTGATTCCACTCCAAGGGGACCCCAGCAGGGCGGACCCCTTCTTATGGCGCTTCCCACTTCTAGGAGGCCATTCAGCTGGATGGAGAAATCTTTTTTGCGCTCCTGCGCCGGGCCGCCCCACTGGCACATCGGCACCTGCGGCGGCAGCGCATTGACCCTGTGCTCTACATGACAGAATGGTTCATGTGCATCTTTGCCCGCACCCTGCCTTGGGCTTCAGTGCTGCGTGTCTGGGACATGTTTTTCTGTGAAGGTATTTCTGTGGTCATCCAGGCCATGAGGGGACTGGGGTTTCCACAGTGGCTACCAGAGGGTCCTGTCAGCTTTCTGGTAGCCACTGGACAAAAGGTACTTGTTGGGACAAGGCTTTAGTGTAAGCAGCTCCCGGGCTGGAAAAACAGGCCTGGTCTTGGTTCAGCCCCCAACCTAGAGCCTGCTCTTCCTCCCAGGAACCTGACATCCATTGCAACTCATTTCCCTTCTTGGGGCCTCAATTTCCTCATTTGTAAGGTTGTCAGTAGATAGGCATAGGGGCTCAGATCCCAGATCCCAGGCCCGATCTCCCCATGTATTCCCTTTTGACCCTGTAGGCGTTAAGATTATCTTCCGGGTGGCCCTGGTCTTGCTGCGACACACTCTAGGCTCAGTAGAGAAGCTGCGCTCCTGCCAAGGCATGTATGAAACCATGGAGCAACTGCGCAACCTGCCCCAGCAGTGCATGCAAGAGGACTTCCTGGTGCATGAGGTAGGCCATGGGCCTCAGCACTCCCCTACCTGCTGAAGCCCATTCCCACTCATCTGCATTCTGGCATCCATTCCCTCTCGTTCTAGGTAACCAACCTCCCAGTGACAGAAGCACTGATTGAGCGGGAGAATGCGGCCCAGCTGAAGAAGTGGCGGGAAACCCGGGGAGAGCTGCAGTATCGGCCCTCAAGGAGACTACATGGTTCCCGGGCCATCCATGAGGAGCGCAGGCGGCAACAGCCACCCCTGGGTCCCTCCTCTAGTCTCCTCAGCCTCCCTGGCCTCAAGAGTCGAGGCTCCCGGGCAGCTGGAGGGGCCCCCTCCCCACCTCCTCCTGCACGCAGGGCCAGTGCTGGGCCTGCCCCAGGGCCAGTGGTCACCTCTGAGGGACTGCACACTTCCCTTCCCTCGCCTACTGGCAACAGCACCCCTCTGGGTCCCGGCAAGGAGACCCGGCGGCAGGAGAAAGAGCGGCAGAAACAGGAGAAGGAGCGGGAGAAGGAGCGGCAGAAACAGGAGAAAGAACGGGAGAGGCAGGAGAAGGAGCGGCAGAAGTGGGAAAAAGAGCAAGAGAAAGAGCAACAGAAGCAGGAGAAAGAGCGGCAGAAACAGGAGAAAGAGCAACAGAAACAGGAGAAGGAGCGGCAGAAGCAGGAGAAGAAGGGCCAAGGCCGGAAGCTTTCGCTGCGTCGAAAGGCAGATGGACCCCCAGCGCCCCAAGATGGTGGGGACAGGTCCTCAGCAGCGGAGGCCCGGCAGGACGCTTACTTCTGACCTCTGCCTGGGGCTGGACTGCATGGCCCCCTTTCTTCCCCTCAGCCAAGAGCAAGCCTGGCCTGGGGTGCTCCCTGCAGCCCTCTCAGCAGGCTGTCCCTCTTTATGAGGGAAGTGGCTTGACTCCCCATCTCCTTGCCAGCTGCTGATCCCTACACAGCCAGGACAGCCACAGTGCATGGGCAGCCGTGACCGAGTTGGAGCCTCTTGCCTCGGGTTAGGCCCAGCTGGGGTCTCGTTACTCCTGCCAGTTCCCTCTGGGGCCCCCTCCCAGGTGCTGTCCTGATTGGCCTCTTGTCACCACAGGGGTGACGCTGGGCTTGGCAGTCAGCAGTTCGCAGATTCTTACACTCCAGTGGCTCCCCTCGCCCATGAGGTGGAGCTGGGTTCCTTTCCCCTTTGGCCCTGCCTGTCTCCTCCACTTCCTTTCTGGGGGCCAAGCCTTTCCTTGCTCCACTTTTGGACATCTCTGTTGTAATTATGTACAGAGGATCAGGTTGGCCTGGGATGGGGGTGCTCACCCTTTTGTCCTTTGGTTCTCCTTCCACAGTGCTCCTGCACTTAAGTTTATTTAAGGGGACATGCACTGAAATAGGAAATGTCCTTCGCTTCCCCTCCCAACCTTGTCCTGCTCTTCCTCCCCACCCACCTTGCTTTGTATTCTCAGGCCTCCTTTGCTTTGTCTCACCAGGACCCCCCCACCTTTCATCTTGTTCCCTTCCACCCCTCAAGTCCCTCTCTGAGTAAGGGGTCTTCCCTTGTGCTCCAGGGGTGGAACCCAATGTTTACATTCTCTTCTGTCTCATCCCCTGTCCCCTGTGGCGCTTTGAGGAACCGGAAAAAGAACCTGCTGTTGTACCTGGGCCAGTCTCCTGCCTTATTATTTGATGAGAGGGCTTTGGGGGGAAGGACTAGGGAGGGAGGCTCTCTATTGAAGCAGTCTGTTGATCTTAGCAGGTAGGTGGGTACTCCTTGGTGGGTCTCAGTCATTCATCGACAAATACTGGTTGAGCTCCTGCTCCAGCTTTGCCTGGGATGTACTGCCTCCACTGTCATTGGCCTCCTGGAGCCCTCCGTGCACTGCCCGCAGCAGCCGGATCTCCTTCCCTAAGCGCTCGTGCAACTCCTGGAAGCCAGAGGGGGGACTGAGAGTGTCTAGAAAGCCACAGTCCTCTGGGGGTGAGCTGGGCTCTTGGCCAGCTGCCTGACACAGCTCCCGATACTTGGCTTCCAGGGTGGGTAGTAGCACAGCCAGCCGCCTAAAGCTCACCCCCGCCAGCGCACACAGCCAAGCTCCCAGTTCTTCCTGGTTTTCTGCTGCTAATTTGTAGGCCCGCCCACCTGTCCCCTTCACCCCAGGGGTCAAGATGGTAAAGGCATAGGGCTCTGTGGCCTTTAGGCGTGGTTCCACTTGGCAGTTCTCCAACAGGATGAGGCCTAGGGGTGTGTGGTCTGTCTGGTGTTCCAGGTAGAAAAGGAGGTTTCCCCGGAGGATGAACCAGCGGCGCTGGTAACTGGTGTTTCGGGACCCCTTCTTTAGCAAGATGCCCTCCTGGTCTGGTGCCTGTGTTCTGTACCCATGGAAGAAACTGAGCACAGACTTCCGGTGCAGTTTCATGGTGGTCCAATATGGGAGGAAACCCTGGGGAAGAAAGTGGTCCATCTGGTTGTGTGTGGGGACCCCCACATTGCCCTCCTTTGGCTCCAGCAGGCTCTGCCTGGGCAGCCTGGCCTAGGGGGATTCAGGTTCCAAGTGTACTCAAGAACTACAGGTGTCTAGTCCCCACAACAGGAACCATCCCTCCCACCTCCCAGCCCCACCTCTGCTTGGGTCAGATTCCATCACCTGGGCTGGGGTGCTAGGGGGGGGGGAGGCATCATCCTGCAGCTGTGGGTCAAGACAGGCATGTTGCCCTTTTCTAGGCCTACCTGAGAGCTGGACTCAAGGGGCTTCTGGCCTGGGTACTGGGCACGAGTGCCAAAGCCACCTGTTCTGTGATGGCTGTCCCAACCTCAGAAAGCAGGAACTGGCTCAGGGAATAGGGGTGGGGCAAATGGCTTCCCCTGGGTCCTAAAGGGAGCTAGGCTCTTAAAGTGTCCCAAGTGTTGTCAGGAACCTGAAGGTGGCCATCAGGAGAGCAGGATTTCCCCTCAGGGAGAAGAGCAAGGCCA
>PVJS01023118.1:0-29912 GCA_004027185.1 Glis glis | reverse complement strand
AATCCCCGGTACCGCAAAAAAAAAAAAAAAAAAAACCTGGGGGTCAGACCAGCCTGCGTTCCTGTTCGGCCCTTGCTGATCTCAGATGGCCAGATCTGTGTGGGGGTGGGATAAGCCGGGGACTGGGGTGTAGGGTGTGAAAGTCACTAAAAATATGTAATTCCAGGAAAGGGAGCCTTACCTGAAAAGACAAAGAAGTTAACATGGGCAGGAAAAACAAGGCCGGGAGACTGATTTTGAGTCAGGGTTCTGCAGGGAAATGTGGTGATGATGATGATGATGATGATGACGATGATGACGATGATGAGTGTGCACGTGCGTGTGGTGTACTGGATGACAGGGTCGGGGAGAGCCAGCATGAGGAAGAGACGCGGGTCTGTGACTGTATGATTAGAGGGGCCTGGCCATGCAGAGAACTCAAAGAATTCCAGCCAGGAGGAGTGGCAGGTGCCAAGGTCCTGAGGCATCATCGAATTAGCGTGTGTTTGGGAATAGAGAAGAGGCCCATGTGGGTAAGAGGAGATGAATGGGGGGGGATCCTGGCTGGGTATGAGGATCGAGACTGCAGCGGGACTTGTAGCCTTGGTAAATGGTTGAATTTTATTACTGACAGTGATAGCGCAGTGGACTGGTACCTTGGTCAGCGCTGGCATTGAACTGAAATGAGCTCATCCTATTCCCCCAGCCAGATCCTCTTTGGGCGCTTCCCATCTTGGGGAATCGATTGATTATGGGCACCGGGCACTGTTCTAGGTGCCCACGATATGGCAGCCAACAGAGCCAAGAGCCGGGCTTTATGGACGTGTGTGTGTCATGTGCAGCCCAGCGAGGGAGACAGACTGCAAACAAATAGACCAGTGCTACGTGGAGATGAGGGGGATAGAAAAGAATAACGCAGGGAAAGAGCCGGGCGCGGTGGCGCACACCTGTAATCCCAGTACTTGGGAGGCTGAGACAGGAGGATCGCAGGTTTGAAGCCAGCCTTGGAAAAACTTAAAAAGGTCTGGGGGTGCAGCTCAGAGGTAGAACACCCCTGGGTTTAATCTCCAGTACCAAAAAGGAAAAAAAAAAATAAAAGAAGCCCAGAAGCAGGGGAGGAGAATGGCTATGTAGGGGCGGGCATGGCCGGCGGGCAGGGAGGCCGGGGAAGGGCTCTTGGGGAAGGAGCTGTTTGCGGCCTGGGGGAGAATCCAGGGGGATGTGGGTGGAGAAGGGCTCCGGGGAGCGGGACAGCCAGTGCCAAGGCCCCGAAGCGTCACCGGAGAAGGACCGGTGACGACAGCCGAGGACGATGAAGTGGGAGTTTTCAGAGGGCCTTGAAAATCAGGGCATGAACTTGGGCCTTGACTGAGAAATCTGAAGGGGGGGTACCACAGGGGTCTGAGCGGAGGAGGGACGTGGGCTCAGGTTGCCCGGGATCCCTCTGGCTGCGGGGTGGAGCCTGGAAGGAGCGGGAGGAGCCTCAGAGCGGCGCGGGCCAGTGGCTTTGACAGGTGGTGCTGATACCGCAGCCACCGAGGGCGCGATAACAGACTGCACCCCGCACACTGGCTGGCTCAAGACAACCCCCTTCCTCTCTCCTGGTGTTGGGGTTGGATGGCTGAGATGGAGGCATCAGCAGGGCCACGCTGCCCCCAGAGGCTCTCGGAGCATCCTCCCTGCCTGTCCTGGGTTAGGGCGACTCCGGCAGTCCTTGGTGTCTCTTGGCTTGTGGCCCTATTTCTCCATCTTTGCATGGCTTTCTCCTCTCTCTCTCTCTCTCTCTCTCTCTCTCTCTTTGTGGTATCGGGGATGAGCTATACCCACAGCCCTATTTTCATTTTTAATTCTTGAAACAGAATCTCATTAAGTTGCTGAGGGCCTCACTCAGTTGCTGAGGTTGGCGACAAACCTGCGATCCTCCTGTCTCAGCCTCCCAAGTACTAACTAGGATTACAGGCGTGCGCCACCACGCCTGGCTGGACTTCTCCTCTGAGAGTGGTTCTCTGTGCCCTTTCCTCTTCCAATGAGGACTCCAGGCAGGGAGTGAGGCTTCTGCTGCAGGTCCCAGACGGGTACCAAGCAGGTGTTTGGTAAATACTGGGCACTAGGGTGGCTGCAGACGAGCCGGGCCCAGCCGGAAGATGCATTAGCAAGCGCCGGTGCACTCCAGTCCTGAGGAGGATGCCCCATGTGTAGCTCACTCACGGATGGAGCCCCCACTCGAGCCTGTGTGTTTGCAGAGCACCAGCTCAGCGCCCGGCTCCTGGTTCAGGCCCGGGACGACCTTGTCCCTGGAGTGTCTGTGCTGCTCCTCAGAGAACTCTTGGGTAATGCGCGTGGTTTGTGAGTCTTATCCACAGAAGTCCCTTTCCCCTGTTGTCTGCATTTTAGGAGTGAGGGATGATGGGCTGGGGCGCTGGAGCCCTCAGCCCTTAATAGGCAGAGTCCTGTAGCAGGAGGGGTTACCCTAAGCCACCTCCAGATGCCCAGCACTGCCCCAGGGATGCAGTGCCTGGCTGCCTCGTACCCTGGACCCCTGGCTCTGACCCGCCCCTCCTCATGACTCCCCTCTGCACACAGGATAAACCACACCCGCTACTACTCCTGATCCATGGACCCGCTGCTCCTCCCCATCCCACCCAGCCTCACTGCAACGGGCGGACCCTTTATGTTCCCCAAATTCATGTGTCGAAACTGTGGGCGCTGTGAGGTCTGACTGTGAGGTCTGGCCATGAGGTCATGCCGGAAGAGGACCGAGAGACCGTTGCCCTGCCCTGAGATGACCTGGTCACTCGCACACCAACCAGCGGCTCACACGACTTCTCCTGTCCCCGCCCCCTTCCTTGACCCATAAAAGCCCCTAGTCAGAGCCGGCTTCTGACTCTCGTGGGCTCTCTCCCCGTCAGATGCCTCCTTCCAAGTTTTATTCCTGAATAAAGCCTGTTTCCTGCTCTTGGGCCGTGTTTTCTTTGCCCCCATAGACCCCAACAGAAACCCTCCTCCCCACGGTGACAGGATTCGGGCCCCTGAGAGCCGCCTCGTTCCTCCGACCACATGGGGACACAGCAAGCAGGTGTCACCCGGGAGCAGAAGGCAGACCCTCCACGGGCGCCGAGTTTACCTCCATCTCGGGCTGCCATCTGCAGACCGCGTGAGGAATTCTGCTGTTTATAAGCCACACAGTTTGGGGTATTTTGTTATAGCAGCCGGCGCACCCTAACACAGGGAATCTTTCTCCGTGTTCTCTGTCTCCATCTCCCTCTCGCTGTCCCCCTCTCCACTCCTGGCAAGCTGACTTCTCTCTCCTTAGTGCACCATCTTCTTTCTCTCCTCTGCCCGCTCACTGCCGGGTCTCCTCTGCTTTGACCTCTGCCCCCTCCCACCCCTCCTCTCCAGGCTCTAGCGCACACCCCACTCCTTCCTGGAAGCCTCCCCTGGCGCCCCCATCCTGCTGGGGACCCTCCCGCGCTCCAGGCGGCCCTGAGAGCTCCCTTCCAGGGATTCGCCACTTTGCACTGGAATGTCTGGTCGCTGCCTGCTCCTGTGTCCACGTGGATGCCCGCTGTACCCACCCAGCTTCACCCAAATCAGGGGCTGAGTGGCTTCAAACAGCACACGGTTCTTCTCTCTCAGTCCACAGAAGTTTCTTGGGCGCTTCGAGGGAGAAGCGGTCCCATCCTCTGCCCGGTTTCTGATGGCGCTGCTGCTACTCTACTCTCTGCCTCTGTTGTCACATGGACTTTCCCCGTGTGTTGCTCTGTGTCTTCTTCTAAGGACAATGGTCATTGGACTTAGGAGCTGCTCAAATCCAGTGTGACTTCATATTAACTTCATTATTTCTGCAAAGCTCTCTTTCCAAAGAGGCCACACTTACAGCTGCAGGGGGACGGGGGTTAGGACTTGAATGTGTCTTTTTTTTAATTAAAAAAATTTTTTTGTGTGGTACTGGGGATTGAATCCAGGGGCATTCTACCTCTGAGTTACACCCCAGCCCGTTTCATTTTTTTTGTTTTGAAAGAGGGTCTTGCTAAGTTGCTGAGGCTAGCCTCAAAACTGCGATCCTCCTGTCTCTGCCTCCCAAGTACCAGGATCATAAGCGTGCGCCACCACGCCCGACTCAAATGTATCTTCTTGGGGGACAGAATTCAACTCACAGCAGTGCCTACCACACTCATTCATTGTAAATATTCGATTATAAGCCGGGCGTGGTGGCGCACGCTTGTCATCCCAGTACTTGGGAGGCTGAGACCAGAGGATCTGGGTTCGCGGCCAACCTCAGCTACTTAGTGAGGCCCTCTACAACTTAGTGAGACCCTGTTTCAAAATAAAGAATAAAAAATAGGGCTGGGGGTGTAGCGCGGAGGTAGAATGCCCCTGGGTTCAATCCCCGGAACCGCAAAAAAAAAATTTGATTATAAATATTCATTGTAAATATTCGATGAACGACTGGGTGCAGAAATAAATTAAGAAGCAGATTGTCTGGGAGCCCCTGAAATGCCACATCTATGCCGGCGAGTGCAAAGAAATAGAGAGGAAGAAGAAACCTAAGAGATAATTAACACAGGAGGCCTCGCTCGCCCACACGCCCACCCCCAGGCTTCCTGGCCAGCGCAGCTCTGGCTGGAGGGAGGAGTGGGCTCCAGGCGGGACCCTGCAAGCCAGGCAGCCCTCCTTCCCCCCTTCCCTCCCCAGGGCCATGCTGCGGTGGGCCCGGCACCGTTTTTATTGGGCCTGATCCACTGAGGTTAATTCTCTTAATCTAGACGTGCTTGTCTATAAAGCCCAGACCTCAGGTATTGAATTTCCCTGATCAAAGGGCAGCGTGTGGGGGCGTTGCCCGGGAGGGCTCGGCCAGGCTCGTAAACACGGGGCACACACACGTGCACCCGCCCGCAGACCGGCCATCGGTGGCCAGCAATCCCGCGTGAAATACAACCACTGCTTAGACTTGGCTTCTGGGATTTACGGCTGGGTATTAATCTGCCCTGCTCAATGCGTCGACCTTTGCCCTCCCGCAGGCCAGGGGACAGTGCTGGCGGGGCCAGGAGCTAATTCCCAGGATTAAAGCAGAAGGAGCCCCCAGTGTTGGGAAGTGTCAGGGACAGCTTTAGTGCTGGCCGAATGTCTGGGCTCTCCCTGTCGCGATGGCTGCAGTAGCTGAACTACCAAGCCGGCTGCACCGGAAGCATGGAGAGGGGGGTACCTTTCCCAAATGTGATCGGCCCCTCTGCCTAGTGCAGGTCGATATGCACTTTAACTACAGCTCCTTGGGATCCTCAGGGGATCCGCCCCAGGGTCCCCCAAGGATGCTAGATTGTATGGATGCTTAGGTCTTTTTTATACCATGGCATAGTATTTGCATAGAACCTACATACATCCCCCTGTATACCTTAGAAAAAAAAATTTGTTTTGGCATGGGGCATTGAACCCAGGGGTGTTCTACCTCTGAGGTACACCAAGTCCTTTTTATTTTTCATTTTGAAACAGGGTCTTGCTAAGTTGCTGAAGGTCTTTTTAAATTGCTGAGGCTGGCCTCAAATTTGCGATCCTCTTGTCTCAGCCTCCCGAGTACTGGGATTACAGGCATGTGCCACCATGCCTGACCCTCCTGTATACTCTAAATCATTTCAGAATTACTTGTAATACTGAATATAATGAAAATGCTATGTAAATAGCTGTACTGTGTTGTTCAGGGAATAATGACAAGAAAAAGTCTGTCTGTATTCAGTACAAATGTACTTTTGTTATATATATCTGGGGATGGAACCCAGGGGCATTCTACTTCTGAGCTACACCCCCAGACCTATTTTTTATTTTATTTTATTTTATTTTATTTTATTTTATTTTATTTTATTTTATTTTATTTTATTACAGCACTGAGGATTGAACCCTGGGGCATTCTACCTCCAAGCTATACTCCCAGTCCTATTTTATTTTTTATTTTGAAACAGGGTCTCACTAAGTTGTGGAGGGCCTTGCTATAATTTGCTGAGGCTGGCCTTGAACCTGTGATCCTCCTGTCTCAGCCTCCCAAGTACTGAGATGACAGGCGTGCACCACCACGCCTGGCTTGTTCACGGTACTTTCGATCTGCCGTCGGTTGGATGCACAGATGTGGATCCTGAGGACATGGAGGGCTGATGCGATGCTCTCTTCCTGCCCCCGGGACTTTGCACATCTCTCTCCCTGAAATGCCCTTCCCCCCATGCCCCTCGCGTCTCGCTCTTGAGTCACCTGCTCCAGGAGCCTTCCGGAGCCCCAGGCCTTGTTAAGGCTGCGTGTCTCCCTCCCGACCAGTCTCACGATGGTCACTGTCATTTTTCTGGCCTTGCTCATCCACCAAACAGGAGCTGCACGGTCCCCTGGACTCTTGGTAGAAGTTCTGAACGTCTTTATGGTACTGACGAGTCCAAAGAAGGCCAGCGGCTGCGAGGCTGCGGTGGGCGGATTTCAGGGATAAAGTGACTGCAGCTGGTATTTTGCCTTTGGACCAGGGACTTCTGTGACTCAGTTCCTTTTTAGTAAGTAAGACAGCACTGAGAGTAAGAGCAATTACATCACACCGTCATTCATTCATTTAGCAAATGTTTATTCAGTTGAGTGAATTCAGGGGGAAACCATCCTTCCTTCCTTCCTTCCTTTCTAGCTTCCTTCCTTCCTTCCTTCCTTCCTTCCTTCCTTCCTCCCTTCCTTCCCTCCTCTCTCCTTCCCTCCTTCCATCTCTCTCTCTCTCTCTCTCTCTCTCTCTCTCTCTCTCTCTTTCTTTTTTTGGAACTGGGGATTGACCCCAGGGGCATTCTACCAAGCTATACCCCCAGCCCTATTTTATTTTATTTATTTATTTTTTTGCGGTACCGGGGATTGAACCCGGGGCGTTCTACCTCCGCGCTACACCCTCGGCCCTATTTTTTATCCTTTATTTTGAAACCGGATCTCATGAAGTTGCAGAGGGCCTCCTAAGTAGCTGAGGCTGGCTGCGAACCCGGATCCTCCGGTCTCCGCCTCCCAAGTTATTTTTTTATGTTGAAACAGGATCTTGTTAAGTTGCTAAGGCTGGCCTTGAACCTGCAATTGTCCTGTCTCAGCCTCCCAAGTTCTGGTATTCAGGTGTGTGCCACCACGCCTGGCCTGGGGCTTCAATTCTTGCCCCACCTGTGCGGTTAATTAGCCGTGAGACCACATGCCATTTCTTCTACGTGACTTCCAGGGGCATCACTCCTGAAATGGGTGGGGGTGCATGAGACGGGTTCTAGAAGGACCCATAAAGGGGTTAACCCTTTGTGACATTCTAAGTTTCCCAGGGTGACCTGGAGCGTGTTGCTCCACCAGCAGAGGCAGGTCCGTCCTAAGGTCCACGTGAGACCCGGATGGAAGAAGCCGTCACTCCGCGGTGGCCTGCAGTGTGGCTGAGCCCTTGGGTTCAGAGGTGAGGAGCTGGCTCGCTTTACCTTGGGGTGAAGGTGGACGGGGAGGTGTGGCCGTGCCGATGGACAGCTGAGGCCACAGTCCTGTGTTTCTGTTGCTTCCTGTGTGGCCGCTGTCCCCGAGATGCCTTGATGGCTGCTGACGCCCTCCCCTCTGTGTGTGCTGACGCTGGCGGTGGCTCTGAGCTCAGGTCCTCAGACACATGGGGACAGATGAGGCAAGGGGGTGGGAGGGCTTCCAGGAAGTCCCCTGGGGCGAGGGACAGAGGGCCTTCTGGGATATATGGGGAAAGCCCGGCGCCTCCTGGGAGGGAAGGGCCAGTTCATGGCTGGAAACTGGGCCCGGCCCCCGGGGGAGACTTTAGGCACACGAGTTACAGACTGCCGGGCGTGGTGGCGCAAGCTTGTCATTCCAGTACTTGAGAGGCTGAGACAGGAGGATCGCAGGTTTGAGGCCAGCCTCAGCAACTTAGTGAGACCCTGTTTCAAAATAAAAAATAAAATTGGAAGCCGGGCGTGGTGGCGTACGCTTGTAATCCCAGTACTTTGGGAGGCGGAGACCGGAGGATCCGGGTTCGCGGCCAGCCTCAGCTCTCTCACTCTCTCTCTGCTTGTCTCTCTCTCTCTCTCTCTCTCTCTCTCTCTCTCTCCTTAGTGAGGCCCTCCGCAACTTCGTGAGACCCGGTTTCAAAGTAAAGTATAAAAAATAGGGCTGGGGGTGTAGCACGGAGGTAGAACGCCCTGCGTTCAATCCCCAGTACTGCAAAATAAATAAATAAATAAATAAAATTGGGCTGAGGGTGTAGCTTGGAGGTAGACTGCCTCTGGGTTCAATCCCCAGTACCAAAAAAATAAATAAAAAATAAAAACCAGTGGTTGCCAAGGGTCAGGGCGGGCAAGGAGATAGACAAATACTGAGAGTGCGGGGACTTTAGGGCCGTGAAACTGACCTGCTGGAGCTACAGTGGGGACACCCGTCAGTGTGCACTCGTCAGTGCTCACAGAACGGCACAACCGGAAGAGCGAGTCCTAACGCACCTGTGGACCGTAGTTAATAATGATGTCACGATGCGGGTTCATCAGTTGTAACAGATATGCCACACTAAGTCGGGCGCGGCGGCGCACGCCTGTAATCCCAGTACTTGGGAGGCTGAGACAGGAGGATCGAAGGTTTGAGGACAGCCTCAGCCACTTCGCGAAATTCTCAGCAACTTAGTGAGACCCTGTTTCAAAACCAAAAATAAAATAGGGCTGGGAGTATAGAATGGAGGTAGAATGCCCTTGGGTTCAATCCCCAGCACCATAAAAAAATAGAAAAGAGAAGAAAAATCATGCTAATGCAAGGTCCCCAAGTAGGGAGCTAGACAGGGGTTTTGCTGCCTCATTTCCAGGGCCGAATGTGGTGAAGGCTCCTGCAGAGACACCAGGCTCCGGGGCCTGCGGACCCTCTTCCTTTCCTGGACTACGTACTGACCAGGAGCTGGACTTCAGCCCCCTCTTCTGACCTTCCGCCGGCCGCATGGAGGCCTCCGGCCTTCAGGCCGCAAGAACTAAGTACCGGCCTGGTTCTTACAGACTCAGCACCTGGGTGAATTCCCTGACCTCCCGACCCTCAGATCCCTTATCTGTAAATCTGATATTCGTTTTTACTTAACTCCATTACGAAAGGCTTTTCAAAACTAAGAGCTCCCAAGCTCTTGATTCGAGAATACCATCAGTGTTTCATGCCCTCAAAAAATATTCAAGTGCCAACTATGGCCCAGGAGCCGAGGATCCCGGCAGCCAGTAAGGCAGAAAATCCTCTTCACTCAGCCTGCGTGCCTTCTGGTTTGGGAAAAACAAAACAAAACAAAACAAATGACAAGTGCTATCAAGTCAATTTATGCAGGATAAGGGATCTGGGGTGGGATGCATTTATAAACAGGGCAGCCATGAAGACCTCTCTGATAAAGGGGTATTTGAGCAGAGATATGTAGGACTGGAGGGTCCAAGACCTGCAAATATTGTAGCAAGTGTGTTCTAGGCAGAGGGAGCCGCATGTGCAAAGGCCCTGTGGTGGGCTGTGCTTAGCGCATTCAGAGAACACCGAGGAGCCCCATGTAGCTGAAGCAGGGTGAATTCCCGGAAGAGAGGTGGAAGACGAGATCACAGGGTCCAATCACATTGACCGTGCAAGCATTCTGTCCTGAGTAGCCCAAGCAAGGGCTATGGGTTGTGCATAGAAGGGGGGATCAGATCCTGACTTACATTTTGGGGGCCAACTGGGGTGGCTGTGTAGAAAGAAAAGTATGGGGACAAAAGCAGAGGAAGGCGGTTCCATTAAGATATTGCGATAATAACATGCAGCAAGTTATTAGCAATGCTTTAAGGAAACAAACACTGTACTGACTGTGCATCAATTTTAAGACATTTGGATTTCAGAATCTTTTTTAAAATTTATTTTTATTTATTTATTTATTTGCAGTACTGGGAATTGAACCTAGGAGTATTCTACCTCCGAGCCACACCCCCAGCCCTATTTTTTATTCTTTATTTTGAAAAAGGGTCTCACTAAGTTCTAGAGGGCCTCACTAAGTAGCTGAGGCTGGCCATGAACCTGCGATCCTCCTGTCTCAGCCTGTCTCAGTACTGGGATTACAAGCGTGTGCCACCACGCCCGGCTTTTTAAATTATTTTTAGATTCAAGGAAATGTGGCATTTAGGGTTTTTACTGCCAGGGCTAGTACTGGGAGCTGAAAGTTCCCTTCATTCCGAATTGAGTCGTCTTTGGAGATTTTAGTAGCAAGGATTAAGTACGAGCTCTGTTTCTTACCAGCTCAGCATCTGGGTGAACTACCTGACCTCTTGGGCCCTCAGAGCCCTTATCTGTAAATCGGTTAATAAACATTTTTACTTAACTACATTAGGGAAGGCTTTTCAAAACTAAGAGACCCCGAACACCTGTAATCCCACTCAGTATTGGGACAGGAGGATCCCAGGCTGAGACAGGAGGATCTGGGTTCGCAGCCAGCCTCAGCAACTTAGCGAGACCTTCAGCAACTTAGTGAGACCCTGTTTCAAACTAAAAAAATAAAATAGGTGTGGGGGTGTACCCCAGAGGTAGAATGCCTCTGGCTTCAATCCCCAGTACCACACAACACACACACACACACACACACACACACACACACACACACACACACAAATTAAGCAATCCTGTGTCTTGCTTCTATGACATCTTCAATGTCTCATTCCTATTTAATAACCATGTTTAGTAACCATGTTTCTATAGCATCATTGGGGCTACAAATACATATATATATATATATATATATATTTATATTTATTATATATACTATACAATACACTTGTATAGCATTAAATCATTTGACTGATAAAGATAAATTATTATTATTCTTATTTTTTATTTTTATTTTTTTTGCGGTACCGGGGATTGAACGCAGGGGTGTTCTACCTCCGCGCTACACCCCCGGCCCTATTTTTTGTACTTTATTTTGAAACCGGGTCTCACGAAGTTGCAGAGGGCCTCACTAAGGAGAGAGAGAGAGAGAGAGAGAGAGAGAGAGATTGATCGATCGTGCGCGCGCGCATGCGTGCTGAGGTTGGCCGCGAACCTGGATCCTCTGGTCTCCGCCTCCCAAAGTACTGGGATTGCAAGCGTGCGCCACCACGCCCGGCTTCCTTCCCTCTTTATAGTCACACCCGGGCATGGTCCCCTCCCCTGGAGCATGGACAGGACCTGAGACTCGCTCTCCCCAGTGGAACTCGGCAAGGGGCTCGAACGTCTCTCCTGTGACTGCGTCACTCACGCTGCGAGCTTACATCTTGCTGGCTGCCTCTCTCCCTCGCTGGCTTTGGTGAAATAGTTCCCATGTGTCAAGGACCGAGGGCAGCCCCCAGCCAGCGGCCAGCAAGGAGCAGAGGCCCTCAGCGCCTCGGCCTGCAAGCCCAGCATCCCGCCCACATCCGGGGAAGCGCGCCCGTCCCCAGTCGAGTCTTCTGGTGAGACCCCGGCTCTGGCCCACACCTCAGCTGCTGCTCAGGAGACCCTGGAGCTGCGCCTTCCTGGGTCCCGGCCACAGAGTCTGAGGTAATAAGTGTGCAAGGCTTGAAGCCCCTGCTCTTGTAGCATTTTGTTATGCAGCGACAGAAAACGTCCAGGATCATCGAAGGAACTTAAATTGAGAGCCAACAGTAATGACTACCAACAACCAAGGCCAACCTGGGGCCCATTAGCTCCGACTCTCCAGGGGCCTGTCTGAGCAGCAGTACTCAGAAACCTCTCCCCACGTGGTGCTGATGTACAGATATATCTTAGGATAAATCTGACGACGGTCGGCTTACTGGGCATCTCCACGCCAGCGCGTGGTCATCTGAGCCCTCTGCGTTAGCGCCCTTGGTTCCCAGGCGTTTAATCTTATCCCCAGCTTTCTCCCTCTTGGCTCGCTCTGGGGCGGGGGGACTCCAGACCCCTTGTGTCAGGAAGAGGGCGCCAGCGCAGGGGTGCGTGATGGCGCCCTGCATCTGTGGGAACGGCCGCTTAATGCGGAACCGGAGGCCCAAGAGGCCGAAGACTGTGCTGACCCAAGGGGGCTTTGAAATCCGAGCTGCCAAATCATATTCACACATCTGAAACAAATCAGAGGTGAAGGACAGTCACACGGCGATGGCAGGACAGGATCTGGCAGGACGGACATCATGGGGACTGATGAGCCAGGACCTATGGTGACAATCCTGGGATGCCGCTCCGGGTCAGGTCACTTTGCAGGGGGAGCGCGAGTGGACTAGGCCGCTGGTGTCACCCAGCAGGAATGTCAGGAACAAGACCCCGGACACCTCCTGTGGCCTGTCAATCCCCCGGCTTACCCAGGGTCATGTTTTCCAAAGATTTGTTAAGGGGTGTGTCAGGGACAGAGGATTTATGACAGGTGAGACGCGGCTTCTCAAGCTTGGCTGTCCCCTGACCCCGCCTGGGGCTGCCGAGACTGACCTAGGAAAGAATAACATTTCTAAGATGTCCAGGATGCGGGGCAAAGGGCAGGTTTATACCCGAGCAGGACTGTGCATTCTGCATTCTTAGGAGCCAGGGGGCGGGGGGCTTGGGCACCCATCAATAGGGCTACTAAGCGAAGTGGTCTAAGAGTATAGGGGCTAACGGCCCATAGTTCAAAGCCTGCCTCTGTTGCTTGGATGAATCGCTTAGCAAACCTCAATATTCTCATCTGCAAAATGGGGTTAATAAGAGTCAATACTACAATGGGCTGATCTACTGTAAGCAAGGGATTTAATATATGCAAATGAATGCAAATGCTAGCACGATAAGGGGTTTAACGTATGCAAATGCATATAAACTCTAGCATGCTATCTGAAAAGAAAGAAGTGCTCAGGAAGAAGTAGCTGTGAACCCCATTTTTCTCTTTTTACATCTGGGGGAGCTGAGCCATCCAAAGGAGATATTATGTCCTTGGAATATTAGTCACAGGGTAACGGGGCCGTGGGCAGGCCAACTATCCCAGCAGAACTCTGCCACCCTGACAGCTTATAACCCGTGTGGTCACCCTGTTCCACACTCCCCCACCGTTAACCAAAGGTTCATCCGATAATTTGTTCTTGTTCCAAAACTTTGTTTGCTTAAGGTCTTTCCAAAGTGGCCCGATGCCTCGTGACTGCATCTGGCTCTTGTTTATGTGAAGGAAGGTCTTGAAGATAGCTCATTCATCATTCTGAACGATGTCCTTGCCTGGCCAGGTCTGGAGAGTTTGCTAATTATAGGCGCGATCGTCACGGTAGCGACCGGCGGGCTGACTCTGCAAGTGACTTTCAATGCCCGATGCGGTACCCAGGGCCTCAGGTGCCTTCTAGTGTACCTCTCATGACATGCCAGTGGGGGCTGCTCAGTCTTCCCCCTTTTTCAATAAAACAAGGGTTTTGAGGTTCGAGGAGGTAAAGTCAAAAGTGGCCAAGATTACAGATACGGGAACTGTGGGTGACGAGGATGGAAATATGGACCAACAAATGGTTTCTGTTTCAAAAACTGAAATTCCTACCAGGTGTGGTGGCCTGTAATCCCAGTACTTGGGAGGCTGAGACAGGAGGATGGCAGGTTTGAGGCCAGCCTCAACCACTTAGTGAGGCCCTCAGCAATTTAGTGAGACCTTGTTTCAAAACAAAAAAATAAAATAGGGCTGGGGGTGTAGCTTGGAGGTAGAACGTCCCTGGATTCAATCCCTAGTACCATACACACGCCAACAAAAACAAAGAAAGAAATTCCTGCTAAGCAAGTATGCTTTATTCTTTGCCACTTGAAAGTAGAGTGCAGAAATCAAATTAGGGTTCATTAGAACTGCTACTGAAGCGGGTGACATTCGCCTGTAATCCCAGTACTTGGGGGGCTGGGACAGGAGGATCACAGGTTGGAGACCAGCCTTGGCAACTTAGCAAGACCCTGTTTCAGTTAAAAAAAAAAATAAAATGGGCTGAGGGTGTAGCTCTGTGATAGAACATCCCTGGGTTCAATCCCTGGTACCAAACAAACAAACAAACAAACAAACAAACAACAAACTACTGAAAATGCCCTCTTCCAATTAAGCCCTGCAAGTTTGTGCAAAACAGTCTTGGTGTGGGATGGGGTCAGGGCAGGGAAGGCAGATCACCTGAGTTGCAGCTAGAGGGAGCAGAAAGAGCACTGGTTTAGGAGTCGGAAAAGCAGAGTTCATCTCCTGGCTTTAGCTCTTAGAACTTCGGAGCTCTGAGCGTGAGAGCAAGCTGTGCTTCTATTCATCGCCTCAGTTTCCCCTGTGGAAAAACAGTGGTATTAATCGTTACCTTGCAAGTTGAGGGAACCTTAAATAGAAAAGGAAGGCGCCGTTCAAATGCACAGCGATGGTGTTACTCTGGCCCCTCTACTCATTCTGGGAGCAGCGTTCAAGCCCTGCGTGCCGGCCCCCTTCCCTCTATCCCAATCCCTTTTCCAAAATCTCCCTTTAGCTTCCTCTTGCTCTTGGAAATAAGCAAGCAAAACAAACCCCTAAAGGCCCAGGGCGAAGACACCTCCTCTGCTGCTGGGACAGCAAGTAAACTGTCTTTACCTGGGCGGGAGTTATGATTAGATGTAGAACGTCCCTGAAGAGCTCAAGGATTAATGTTCAGAGTTGATGTAATTAAGCCAGGAGGTTGTAATCTCATCAGTGGATAAATCCATTGTAATGGATTTACTGGGTGGTCACCTAGGCAGGTGGGGTGTGGCTGGAGAAGCTGGGTCCCTGGAGATGTGGCCTTAGGGACTGTGCTTGTGTCTTTGAATCTCCTTGCTGTTTGCTCTTTCTTGTTTCTGGCCTCCATGATGCGAGAGCAGAGCCTTGCTCTCTCCTCTCTGCTTCCTCCCGCCATGCCTTGAGCTCCGCAGACCCGGCCTTACATGGACTGAACCTGAAATCTCCAACAACTGTGAGCAAATAAATCTTCCTTCCTCTAAGCTGTGTGGTCAGTTGTTTTGGATTACAGCAGTGGGAACGTTGACTGAGTCAGTGGGTACTGGGGAGTGAGGTGGAGCTGGGTCCTGCCGGTCTCGGGGGCTTGGTGAATGTGTATACAGCTGTCCCTGCAGAGCTCGGCCTGTGCTGGCACCCAGGATGTACTTGGTCATTGTTTGCTTACAGAAGACCCTGTGACTGCCATCCTCTTTCTCTCCACACATCCTTCCCAGCTCTGCCCTCCGGCAATACTCCACTGACCACCCTCTGTACGGCTGCTCCCTCTGCAGTGCCCTCTCTCCCCCACGCCGGTCCTGGCTGGGTCACAGCTCTTCAGCTGCGGCCCAGGAGGCCTCCCCATTAGTCCCTCTTTCCACGCTCTCTCCACCGCAGGGAACTTCCTCTCAGGGTACTTGTTTATGATGTGGAAGAATATGTTGATTTGTACAGCAAATAGAGTTATTAATCCATGATGGCGGGGACGTTAGCTGTTTTTGTTGTTTGTTTGTTTGTTTGCTGTTTTTTTTTGTGGTACTGGGGATCGACCCCAGGGGCTTTCTACCTCTGAGCTCCACCTCCAGCCCTTTTTATTTTTTATTTTGAAGCAGGGTTTTGCTAAGTTGCTGAAAGTCTGGCTAAGTTGCTGAGGCTGGCCTCAAACCTGCGATCCTCCTGTCTCAGCCTCCCAAGTACTGAGATTACAGGTGTGTGCCCCCAGGCCCGGCTCCTTAGCTGTTTATTTTCCCCTTCGTCTTTCACAGCCAAGAAGCGGTCCTGACACACAGAGATGCTCAAGGAACACTCATGGAGAGAGTGAACTGATGAACAGGTCTGTCTCCCTGGGCTCCACTGAGGAGCCCCAGGAGCTGGTGAGGCCCCGGGGCCCTGGGTCAGCTGATTAGCTTGAAGTCACCCCTTGAGGTGTGTGCTGCCCCGGGGAGTGTCCTGCTATGCTCCTGGGAAGCTGAATCCTCAGAGTGGATCCCCAGAGAGCCGGGGGCGGGGAGGGCGGTCCAATGCTCTCTTCCTTGTGACCTGAAAAAATCTTTGGATGACGGACAGGGGACCCTAAGAAAGGTGCCAAGGAGCTGGTTGGGACTGTGTAAGAGAAGACAGCACAGCCTCTTTGCATCTTTCTTCCATAATCAGGGCAGCCCACGATCAATAGAGAAAGTCTCAGCTCACTCAGTAATAATGACAACAATAAAAATGATGGAGACCAGCAGCGTGTGGTGGTACATGCCTGTAATCCTAGTACTTGGGAGGCTGAGATGGGAGGATTGCAGGTTAGAGGCTAGCCTCGGCAACTTAGTGAGACCCTCAGCAACTTAGTGAGACCCTGTTTCAGAATTAAAAAAATAAAATAGGGTTGGAGGTGTAGCTCAGAGGTAGAATGCCCCTGAGTTCAATCCATGGTACCATACACACACATACACACGACAACATGACAGAGGCCACTGAGGGCTCTTTTATGCCTCGCATGGTACCTGACACACGGAAGGACCAACAGTTCTGAACAGAAGGAGTGAAAATTACCAGACACTGTGGGAAGCTCTTTCCACGCAGAATTCCATTTTATCCACAGAACAATCTTTCAAGTGAATTCTGTAATCATCCCCATTTTACAGAAAAACAACAGAGGCTCAGAGAGCCACAGGGCTGAGTCGCAGGCACTCTCGGAGCACGTGAAGGAACATGCTCTCTTTTGTCCCCCCTGCATTTCTCCTTCCTGTCCGCGGGGCTCTGGACGTCAGAGGTTTAGTAAACTGCAGACAGTGTGAGTGTGGAGGACGGTGTCACTTACAAGGAAGAGCACGAGGGCTCATCTTGGTAGTGGTGACGCTGTACTGCGTCTTGATGATGGAGTCAGACTCACATACACACTTGACCAAAACCCTTTTCCTCTTGGACAAAGGGCTCCAAACTTGTCTTGCACACTTTCTGACTTCTCCAAGGTACAATGATGGGGCTGAAAAATAGGTCCAGGAATCACACAGACCTGAGTTGGAAGCCCGACCTCCCCTATTACTTGCTGTGCAATGTTAGGCAAGTGGCTTGACTCTTCTGAGCCTCCATTTTTAATGTGTTTAATGTGAATAGAAGGCCTGTTGTGGGTGGGTGGATAATTGTCTTAGCATTCTCACGACCGTATCCCAGTAAACCTGACCACACAACATAGAGGAGGGAAGATTTATTTGTTCACAAATCTTTGAGCAAATTTTCTCTAAGATCTTGGAGATCTGGAGTGGAGTCCATGTGAGCCTAGGGTATGGGGCTGGAGCTCAGGGTATGGCGGCGGGAAGCAGAGAGAGGGAGAGTGCATGGGGTCTGCTCCTCACATCATGGAAGCCGGAAGCAAGACAGCAAGCAAGGAGATCAGGGATCATCTATAATCCCCAAGGCCACACCCCCAGGATCCACCTTCTCCAGCCACACCCCACATGCCTGAGTTACCACCCAGTAAATCCATTACAATGGGTTTATCTACTGATGAGATTAAAACCCTCATGACTCATTCACAGCAACTCCAAACACCAATTTATGAGCTCTTCAGGGGACATTCTACATCTAACGATAATAGTAATCCTCAAACACATGTCAGCAATGACCACTGTTGTCATCTCTGTGCCCCACACACACATGATCCAAGTCCTTGTCTTTCAGTTCTTCTTCGAGTAGGGAGGTGGTGACTCATGCTCAATCTCCCACCCACACGGGCAGCTGGACGGAGTCCCTGGTACCCGATGTCCTCATGTTCCAAGACTGTCACCAGCCTGTGCCACCCGCTGCATCTCAGGACATTGTGCACGGCCTCTTTCTTTTCTTGTTTGTCCTTTACTGTTTACCCAGAGTTGATGTCACCAGTTTAATGCAAGCTGAAGACACCAGGGTCTGCGGCTCTGTGACTTGCTTTGTGTTTACACTGCCTGGTTGTTTGACACAGTGTTCAGGGATGATGGTGGATCACACGTGGCAGCTGAGTTGAGCTTGCTCTGCACCGGCCTGGATCAGCTGACGAGGCTTCGAACCGTGATCCTTTCCACAAACAGAGGCTTAGCACATGGTGAGCACGGCAAGGATGATCAGGACGAGTTTATTCATCGTGTTTATTTATCTGCAGGATCTGAGCTCTTTGAGGTCAGGGGTCATGTCTTAACCCCTGTCACCAAGTCCAGCACTTAGTTAGCACAGTGCCTGAGACACGGCGCTGATTAGGTGTTTGTTGTTTTCATTGTCAATTTGACAATGATTTTTCTACTACCTACCGTAGGCAGGGCTCTGAGCTAGACCTTGGGAACGCAACGGTGAACAAACCAGGCAGTCATGTGTGAATGAGTCATTACTTCACACGGGTGAGCTCTAGAGAGGAGTGGTGGTGGGACCCTGGAGACAGATGCTCCCCTCTGCCTGGAGGATATGGAGAACACTCCGAGCCTTTGAGCTGGGTCTTGAAGGAGGAGTTGGAGTCTCTCGCGTGGAGAAGGAGACCAAGGGTGTTATGGTTAGATATAGAATGTTCCCTGAAGAGCTCAAGGATTAATGTTCAGAGTTGATGTCATTAAGTCATGAGGGCTGTAATCTCATCAGTGGATAAATCCATTGTAGTGGATTTATGGGGTGGTCACCTAGGCAGGTGGGGTGTGGCTAGAAGGTGGGTCCCCGGAGGGTGGCCTTACGGACTGTGCTTGTGTCTTTGATCCCTTGCTTGCTCGCTCTCTTGCCTCCGGCTTCTGTGATACGAGAGAAGAGCCCTTGTGCTCTCTCCCCCTCTCTCTGCTTCCAGTCATCATGCCCTGAGCTCCATAGACCTGGCCTCACATGGACTAAACCCAAAATCTCCAAAAAACTGTGAGCAAATAAATCTTCCTTCCTCTAAGTTGTGTGGTCAGTTGTTTTGGATTATATCCGTGAGAATGTTGACAAGACAAAGGGCGTTGCGAGCAGAGGGCTGCAGAGATGAGAAACCACCTGGGCTTTGGAGGTGACCAGGCTGGTCAGGGCACCAAGGATTAGCGTGGGGACGACTCTGGAAAGACAACTGGGAGACAG
The DNA here is from genome assembly GCA_004027185.1 of Glis glis. Taxonomy (NCBI): domain Eukaryota; kingdom Metazoa; phylum Chordata; class Mammalia; order Rodentia; family Gliridae; genus Glis; species Glis glis. The sequence goes on along the minus strand of PVJS01023118.1, from coordinate 10,984 downwards.
TGGGTAGCTAGGGGGCATTTCCACGGACTGTCCCAGCCCTAGTCCTCTGGAAACTGCTATGAAGTTGGACTGGAGGGTGAGTCCGGAGTGGTGGACAGACCCTTTGCTGACCTTCTTGGCGGCCCTGGGGAACCTGAGCCCCAGAAGTCCTTTGACATACCCATCCAGTGCTGTCCTTGGCAAATGGGCTGTGGAAGAAACCCTCGATTGTCGTCTTTGACAATTCTCATCGCTGACTTCAAGCTACCAACACGATGTCACTGAATGCGGAGCTGGGGAGAGAAACACACCCTGCTGGGGGCCATGGTAGAAGATACCAGAGCCCAAGAAAACCACTGTTCTATCCCTTCCTAAGCTTTTATCAAGGCCCCTAGGGACAGTATGTAAGAAAGCCTTCTGGAAATTTCCTTGCCAAAGGAGCTCGTGGTCTATGGTCTGCCGACATTCAATTCATCTTTTTCCAGTAGCAAGACCCAGAGTTTCTGGAGGGAGCTCTCTCTCGGAGTCATGGGGTTGGGCAGGGCTGCCCTAAAACACAGCCCCGAGGCCCCGCTGTGGGAAGACCACGAGACACCCCTCCCCGACCGCTGTCCTTGGCTCAGCAACCAGTAACGAACTCATCAGGGCAGGAAGACATTGGTTTGGGGTTTTTGGGGGGTTTTATTTTGTTTTGTGTTGTGTGTGTGTATGTTTAGTTAAACATCAAGATTTTTCTTTGTTTTTTCTAAATGTACTTTTATTGGTGCATTATAACCATACATCATATTGAGGTTTAGTGTGATAGAAACGTATGTACACACTGGACCCCGTGCATTTCCATCCGGGTCCTCTCCTGCTCCCTCCCTCTCCCCATTCATAATATTGAAATGCGTAGTGATAGTTCCATCAACGTACATAGGCTCCCCCTGCTCCACCCCTTCTCGCTCCCCAAACCCCCTTCCCCTATTCTACCTGTATCTCCCCTCTTTTATTTGAAGTCCCTTTTGTTTCTTAGCTTCTTTGTGTTTAGGTTTCTGATAAAGGAAGCCTTTTCTCCTTCTGAGGGGGGTACCAGAGGATATGCCCCCTTTTCTCCTCAGGATGAAGAGGGGCCCAGTGGCCAAGGAAAGGGAGTTCCCAGAGCATCTTGGAGCCTGAGGCGGGAGTCCGAGGTGAACTGACCCGGTCCAAAGTTCACACTTGCCAAGGGAGCACAGGAAGTGGGGTGGAACCAGTCCTTCCTCCCTCCCTCCCTCCTTCCCTCTCTCCTCCCCTCCCTCCCTCCCTTTCTTCTCCCCCCCCCCTTTTTGTGGTACTGGAGATTGAACTCAGGGGCATTCTACCTCTGAGCTACATCCCCAGTCCTTTTCTTATTTTTTATTTTGAAACAGGGTCTTTCTAGGTTGCCGAGAGTCTCACTGAATTGCTGAGGCTGTCCTTGAACCTGCGATTGTCCTGTCTCAGCATTCCCAAGTACTGGGCTTACAGGTTTGTACCACCACGCCTGACTTCTGGCCCTTATTTTTATCACTGGGTCTTGTTGAACTTGCCTGACCTGACTTGGGACTGTTGGTCAGTCATGTGAACCAAGAGAATCTCCCTTTTTAGTTGAGCCCATGTGAGTTGGGTTTCTGTCCTTTTTGGTTGGTGGTTGCCACCATTGGCACTACCACCCAGCATCCTCCTTGGTTTGTGGGATCAAGGGAGACCTCCCAGTGGATTCGCTTCTTAAGCAGAGACCCGCAGGCTAGGAAGGATTAGCCAGGGAAGGAGCAGCCCTCTAGGCTATCAAGAATACCACTAAGACAGACGGGACGTGAGTGTCTGAGGCACAGCGGGGAGGCAGTGTGGCCAGGGCAGAGAATGAGGCCAAACGGGCCCGAGGCAAGAAGGGAGAGGTAGACTCGGGTTCACCGAAGACCTTCTGCACCGTGGGAATGTTTCTGCACCTTTTCCTGCGTTCACAGGGATACCACCAAAAGGCAGAGCGGAAACACAATCACCTGTGCTTTCCAGGACGGCCACCTCGGTCACAGTGTGGACAGTGGCTTCGAGTGGCACCTGAAGATGCCCTGCAGATGGCCAGGGAGAGATGCCGGGGTCTCGGAACAGGGCGGCATGGCTGGCGGGGAGAGAGATGGATGGAGTTGACAGGACAGGCGGTGGTTAGCAGGGCTCTGCGGTTGGGATCAGCGTGGGGCACGGATGGAGAGGAGGAGTCAGGAAACTCTGGGGGTGGTTTGGTTGAACTCTCTCATCTCCCTTCTTTATTCCTCTGGTCACACCCAGCCCTGCCATGGCCGCACGGTGGGCGGGTACTTCCCTGCCGCTGGACTCTGGCCTGGACCGTGGACTGTGTTGGATCCTCTGTGTGAAGAGGGCAGAAGTTGGAAAGTCCTCGGGCAGCTGACCTTAATCTCTTGCACTCCAGTGAGCGGCCGCGTGAATGACTGTTCCTAAGTAGCTACTGCTCTTCGTACAAAAGTCACAGAGTCTTGAATCGATGCCGTTGTGGTAGCATGCTAGACATGAGCGTGTCCACAGAGGGCGGCATTCATTACGCACTTCAATGTTGAGTCATGAGTTTTTTTGAGAGCAAGAAGCCATGTGTTTGAGGAGGAATCACAGACCTGAGCTCCACACTGTGACATGGGAAGGAGGCCACATGACCTGGCTGACCCCTGGTCCAGGGAGGATAAAAGACACTTGAAATATATCAGACGTCAGTCGACAGCTTGGAGCCCAGGCTAGAATCTGGATTCCGAGGGCCACACCAGCTCAGCTGATAGAGTTAACTCACAGGCCTGTGCATGTAAGAATAATTGATTGCCTTTACAATGTGGGGATGGTTTGTTATGCGGCATTATTGTGGCATCGCTGACTAATACAGATGGCTTGGGTAGCTTGGGCGATGGCATTCATGCATGGCACTGTGGAACCACCACATCTTCTGTGTTTGCAAAAACCCCCACGTTTCCTATTTGAAGTTGGCACGTGTGTGTCTGCCCATGGTCCTCATGCACGTTTAACTCTGTCGTTTTGTTTCTAAATAACTTCTGTACTCCATGGTGGACAGGGCTTGTGGGCATGTCATGGGAAGCAGGACCCAGGGGATGCTGAATTATTAAAACAGGAAGTCTTTCTCTTTACCACCTTTCACCCCACTTTTCTGCTGCCTCTTAAGCCAAGTGATTTAGGTTACCTCCGAGCTTTGAGTGACTCGGAATTTATTTGGGGGAAGGACACGGGGGATGGTGGCATGTGGAAGAAGTTACTTATCCTAACCAGATGCCCAACATTGATGATGTCATTGTAGCGGAGGAAGACAGAAGCCCGCCGGATCAGTAGGGGACATTTCCTCTAGGAAACACCATGTCTTGATGTATTGAGTGTTTGACTGTGTCGGGCACGAACACAACTTAGCTTTTCTTTTTATGAAAGCAATAAGCATTTATAAAATTCCACCCTCTCCACCCTTCACCTCACTTATGAGTCCTTTAGCTATAACCTTCTTCTGACCCGCAGCTTATATAGACCCAAGTCATTTAAAACTCAATCCAGAGCAAAACACGTTTCAGTCATGGTAAAATTAATTCCTCCTCTCTGCATTGGTCTGAGACCTCGTGGGGGAATCTGTGGCTGACGAGGGGGCGGGGGTGAGGGAAAAGAAGGAGAGTTTTGTGACTAGAAAAGAGGCTTCTCACAGGAAAGATATTTATAAAGCTGCATTTGGGTCCTGTTCAGTTTGGAAGGAATTTGTTATAATGGCAATATATAAATCTTTGAACGGTCTCATAAATCATAACTTCATGCCCAGCCAATCGTAAGCCACGGAAACCTGGCTCTGTGGAACACTCAAAAACCTTACTAGAAAGATCCTGTGTAGCTCACTTGGAAGTCGAGTCGGAAAATCTGGCCACATTTGGGGGTGTGTGGAGTGTCTTGAATTACTTCTCAAACATTTTAGATTTGATAAAACCCAAGACACGGCTTTTCCAGCCGCGTTTCCCTACTCCCCCAACCCCAGTAATTATTAAACCCATGTGTACATCAAGAGGAGCTTAATTCATGTGTTTCTGATTCATTTACACTTAACTCATCAAAATATTGTTTTTAAAGGGCTGTTTATTGTCCAAAAAGCCTTTTCTCCTAAGCTTGAAAGCTTAACTTCTCAGCAGCAGGAAGTCGCCTCCTGCCAAGAGTAAATGAGCGAGGAGTCCGAGGGGCTCGGGGGGTTTTGAAGTCCGCGCAGCGAATGTTCAAACAGGTTCCGAGCGGAGCCAAATCCACGTCTCTATCTCCGAGAAATCTTGGGGGGGCCGTGGAACGGAAGTGTTGGGGAGCATCATCTCTTCCGGAACCGCAGGAAATTGCATTCCAGGGAGAAGCGTGGCCAAACCCACCAGAACTCAGAGTGCAGGACTAAGGAGGCCGAGCGCAGTGACCCCGAGAAATGGAGAGAATGGTAGGAAAAGTTAGCGAAGTCGCGCGGCGCTCGCTCTGGCGTCCCCTGCCTCAGGAGCTGGCTGCCCCGGGTTCTAATATCTGTATTTCCCATGGGTCTTTACTCCCTTGATGCTCTGAGAAAGGAGGTACCCTTATCAGTCCTGTGTGACAGAGGGAGAAACTGAGGCAGGGAGTTTTTGTGCGATCCAACTAAGAGGATTCCCTTAGGAGGTCGGGAGCTCAGATTTGAACCGTCTCTGCTTCCGACACTTGAGCCGTGAACATGACATTCTCCGGGACTAGCTTGGGACTGGATTATTCGTTGAACAATAGAGCTAGAGGTCCTACTACGTGCTGTCACTATGTTGGTCTCTGGTTACATAAGGAGGCAGTAGTGTCCCTACCGCCATGGGGCTTGGTCTGAAGAGGAAGGACAAACAAACATCAAGCCAAGAAGTCACTTGGGCTCGGAGATGTGCTGCGAAGGCCAAGCGCAGGTGTGACCAGTAACGGGGCGCTTGGTCTGGGAAAAGCGGGGAGACTGCCTTGTATGAGTGACATTCTTTCAGGCTTGAGCGACGGCGTCGTGGGCTGAATGGTGTCCCCCTCTTCCAACATTCATCCGTGGATGTCCTCGGCACGCGACCCTACTCGGGAATGGGGTAACTGCAGATGTAATTAGCTAAGGTGAGGTCACACTGCAGCGGGTCTGGCACCTACTCCAATAAGACCGGGGTCCTTATGGAAAGGGGACATTTGGAGACAGACTCACACAGGGAGAACACCATGCGAACGTGACGGCCGAGCTGGGGGAGATGCATCTAGAAGCCAGCGAGTGCAGCAGTCCTCCGGAAGCGAGCTGAGGGCAAAGGTCGGGTCCGTGAGCAGCAGGACTCTGCCAGTGCCTCCATCCTGGGCCTCCGGAACCACGAGACGACTCCAGAACTGGGTTTTAGCCGCCGTTTGTGGTACCTTCCTGTGAAAACCCTAGCACACCCATACACGGGGAGAGGTGTCGCCAGGTGAGATAGGAAAGACAGTAGAGGAGAGATGACCCACGGAGAAGAGAGAGCATGTGCCAAGCCCAGGGAGGAAGGAGCTGGACACTCTGGGGGAAGCGGAAGCAGGAGAGAGGGGAGACTGAGGCAGGAGCCCAGGATGGCACCACCCAGTCCCAGTCTTGTGGAGCCCAAGATGGCGCCACCCAGTCCTGGCCATGTGGAGGCCCATACAGGAAATCTAGCTCAAGACACAGGAATGAAACTTGCCCTGAGCTCCCGTGGTGTCACCCCCGCCTGTTATTGATCCCATCAAAACCTGTCCCCGGGGGCTATCGAATCTGTATGTTGACACCATTGGGGGCTCAGACCCGTAGCTTTGCTCTCTGAGCTTCACCAGAGGATGAACTCGCTGCCTCCCGATCCGGCCTCGGGGTCTCGTATCTGTGGACCCGAGTCTCCGGCAACAAGACAGCAGGCGCAAGGCGGGGCAGGTGGAGGCAGGGCCTGGCGTGCCTCACACGCAGGGGCAGGTTTACCAAGGGCAGTGTGGAGCCAGGGAAGGGTTTCACTGAGGGACAGGTGTCATTTGTTGCCAATTTTGGAACCTTTGCCCTGCTGGGGGTGCAGGTTGATTTCGGGGGGCGGTGAGCAAGAACGAGTGTAGCACAGTCTGAAAGGTGGTGCGTTCACGCGTGGGAGTGTCAGCGCCACCCTCCCGCTTGGTGACTCTTCTTCAAAGGCCGTTTCCATCAGCCCATCTCTACCCACAAACATCTCTTTATTCACAAAGTCAGCCACTCTTTGCAGCCTACCTGGCTCTGAAATTATGCAGTCCGATATGGAAGCCACCAGCGACCATAGCTGCCAGCTGGTGGCTACGATATTGGTTCCTTCAAATGAGGATTAAATAAGCCGGGTGTGGTGGCGCACACCTGTAATTCCAGGATTTAGGAGGCTGAGATGGGAGGATCACAGGTTCAAGGCCAGCCTCAGCAACTTAGTGAGACCCTCAGCAACTTAGTGAGACCCTGTTTCAAAATAAAAAGTAAAAAAGGACTGGGGGTGGAGCTTGGAGGTAGAATGCCCCTGGGTTCAATCCCCAGTACCAAATTAAAAAAAAAAGATTAAATAAAATTAAATACTTAGATACTCAGTCCTAGTGACATGTGGCTATTAAATAGCCACATCATTTGCAGAAAATGTTGTTGGACAGCATGATTCTGGGGAAAACAGATGAACAGGGCACCATTCCTACCTTGTTTTAGATCAGTAAAAGAATTCCGGGCCCTGGAGTGCCACAGGCCAGTAAGAATTCTTAAAAATACACAAAGAGATTGAAAAAGCAGTTCATAGAGCCGGAGAAAATACTCACAATACATATGGCTGACAAAGGAATCCATGAAGAGTAAGTAATAGAGCCAGGCATGGCAGCGCATGACTGTAATCCCTCTCTTTGGGAGGCTGAGATAGGAGGATCACAGGTTCAAGGCCAGCCTCAGCAATATAGCAAGACTCTCAGCAACCTAGGGAGACCCTGTTTCAAAATAAAAAATAAAATAGGGCTGGGGGTGTAGCTCAAAGGTAGAATGCCCCTGGGTTCAATCCCCAGTGCCTCAAATAAGGAAACAAACAAAAAGTATACGTAATGAACTTCCCCAAGTCAGGAAGAAAGCGACAGGCCAACGCCCACACCTGCGCATCCCGCGCCCTGTGACTTGCCCGCTCAGCCGTGCGCACCAGCACGTCCCCTCACCGTGGGCGGATGTGACTTCCACCTGCTTAGCGCTCATTTCTCAATCTCCTGGTAATGAGACCCCAGTTTTGCCTCGGGGGAGCCACTCTTCCCCCAAGGCTGGGATTGTGGGTCATGGGAGGCTGTGGTCTCCTGTGGAGGGACACAGGGCTGAGCATGCCTCGGGACCACGATGCCTCGGATGCCAGCGTTCGCCCCGCTCCTCGACCATGGTGCCCCACTTCCCGTCTTTTCTGAGTCCATCCTCAGCGTTCACGGGCCCTCCGGTCAGTGCCCTGCTTTGCTGTCACCCAGGTTGGCATCTACGGGTCACAGCTGAGAAGCTCCTGGTGAGTGCCCATGTACGGTCAGGATTCATAAATGGATGGGTGGAATTCATCAATATGGGTCATCCCCCCTTTTGCCAATTTCAGAAAGGGGTCCCGTTTGTACTGCACCAAGACAAGAGTGATTTATGTGACGTGAGGTGGCGCCACTCAAAGAGGAGGGGAGCCCTGGGCTGGGGTTTGGATGTCGCAATCCCGAGCCCCGGCCTAAGAGGGTCTCCTATTGGGCTTGCTTGTCAGACTCGTAAATCTGAACTGGAGAAGGAACCGGGTCCACTCCCTGGAGGCTCTGCCTGCATCTCCGGGAGGACTGCCCCTTGCTAATGGTGGCATGATTATTTCTGGAGCCTCAAAATCATCCTAAAAAACTGGGCATGGTGACGCACACTTTAATCCCAGTACTTGGGAGGCTGAGACTGGAGGATCCGGGTTTGCGGCCAGCCTCAGCTACTTAGTGAGGCCCTCGGCAACTTAGTGAGACCCTGGGTTCAATCCCTAGTATCACATAGCAAACAAACAAACAAATCAAAGTGTACTGTAAGTTGATGGATGGGAATAAATAGGCATTTTGCTGTGGAAGCGATGTTAGGCCTGTGCAGAGGGGCGCGGACCCCATTTTTTGCTATGCCCCCAATACACACCACACTCACACACACACATGCACACATATATACCCTCCTATATTTTCCCATCTATGCAAAGATAAAGATATGTTAAAAAGTAAATTAATACATCGTATTGCTAATGTAGTTAACTGAATAATGGACTAACAGGCAATTTCTATCTCTTATTTACATTAAATTTTTTCCCTTTAATGAGTATTATTTGTGTAATAAATGCAAAAAATTATCTACAAAAAGAGGAAATATATTATCAAGAGATTGAATGCCCCAAGATGGTACTTTTATAATAATTTAATTGCTGTGGTTTTAGAATATTAATATTTACAAACAGACACAAACTTACTGCTGATTTTTTCTTTCCTTTGTTTTTTGTAGTACTTGGGATTGAACCCAGGGGGATTCTACCTCTGAGCCATGCCCACAGTTTTATTTTACTTTGTTTTTTATTTTGAAATAGGGTCTTGCTAAGTTTCTGAAGCCCTCTCTATGTTGTTGAGGCTGGCCTTGAACCTGCGATCCTCCTGTCTCACCTCCCAAGTGCTGGGATTACAGGCGTGTGCAACCACACTTGATTTAATGTTGATTCTTTAAGTAATTTATTTAAAACGTGGTTTCTCAATATAGCACCGGGCTGGAAGCTGCTTGGCTGCAGGGTCTCTGTGTGTGCACAGTCTCCCCAGTGTTAATCCCGTAATAAAGGGAAGGACGGCAGGGAGAACGGAGAGGAGAGCCGTGTGGTGTGGTAGAGAGAGCTTTAGAAGACACAATCAATATTTTAGTCTTTTGTTGAGGACTCTGACTTGACCAAGATGTGTAGGCTTGAGCCACCATTTCCCACCTGATCCTTGCTTTTCTCCCTGTGTAAAATGAGAAGCTAGTACTAAGTTGTTCTAGATCAGCAATTGGCAAATTCTGGCCCACAGGCCCAATCTGGCCCACAACTTGTTTTTTTCAATAAAGTTTTATTGAAACTATGCACGTTCACTCATTTTCATATCATCTATAGCTGCTTATGGAGTAAGTGAGACAGAGACCTTGTGACTTGCAACGTCTGAAATATTTATCTGACCTTTGACAGAAAAGGTCTGACCTAGATGACTCTCCGTCGAATCTGTATGTGAAGCCTGGCGCCTAGGATTTGGTTTTCCCCTCCCGTGATTTTAGGGGTGGGGTTTATGTCCCCCCAACCACCCAGGGGGAGCAGGTGGTCAAGGGGGCAGCTTTGGACTCCTGGGAGCCTCCCAGCATGCACGGCTCACTTTGTGCTCCCGTCTACTGCTGGAGGGTGGGCCGCGTGGACCGACCTGGGAGCAAGGATTAGGGGAGGGGGGATGGGAAGCGTCCACCCCAGGAGGATGCCCTCAAGTTAGAAAATTGCCTGAGTAATGGATCGCGCCGTCAGCACCTTTCAGTGATCTGTACAACAGACACTCAGGCCCTTCCTGTCCTGTCTCTTACGCCAGCTCGTGGACGTTTCTGAACAGTGTCCTTCATCGATTCTTGGAAACGCTTTTTCCTTCCTGTGCAAAATAATCACCATCATTTTCCAGAAGGACGCTCAGGCGGCGGAACCCATCTTGCGTGCGCCTGTGTTTTTCCCTCTGGTGTTGTTACGCCGCTCTGCTCCGGCTTCTGAATTATAGATCAGACCCTGCTCCGCGCTGTTAGTTTGACCCCTGGATGCTGAAACTGTTTTCAGCAGACCCTGCACTTTCCCCACTTAGCTTTGGATGCAACCCAGCCCTCCTTGTTTTGGACAAATGACCCTTTTCTGCAGCAGCTATGCTAATCAAGTCCCAGGGCCTCCTCCCCGCCAAAGATAGCACCCCATCAGAAGTATCCGAGCCGGGCATCGTGGGACACATCTAGAATCCCAGTACTTGGGAGGCTGAGACAGGAGGATCACGGGTTCAAGACCAGCCTCAGCAACTTAGTGAGGCCTCCAGCAACTTAGCGATACCCTGTTTCCAAATAAAAAATAAAATAGGACTGTGGGTGTAGCTCAGAGGTAAAATGCCTTTGAGTTCAATCCCCAGCACCACAAACAAAACCAAAAAGAACAACAACAACAACAACAAAAAAACACAAAGCAAAGCAAACAAACAAACAAGCAAACAAACAAAACCCCAAAGAAGTATTCACAGTTCGAGTTCTCAGAGAAGACGAACCCTGGGCCTGGAAGGTTGGGAAACCCTGAAGCAGTGTGTGACCAATGCTGGTAATTGCTCCCTGTTCTGGAACATTCTAAGAGCTCATTACTAATCACTCTCTCTTGCTCCCCATTAAATCACACAAGCCATGACTCAGCGCGGGGTGGCTGGTCTTGGTTTTCCTTGGGGGAATCTGTCCCTGTTTGACTCTGGTTTCTGGGACAAGCCGAACAAAGACTGGAGACCAAACATGTCTCAGTTTCCTCCCTCCCTGGCCTCCCCAGCCCTTCCCAGGCCAAGTCCTCCCCTGGAATCTATGTCTCTGCAACCCGCACGCTCCCTGCCTTCCTCTGAGGCTACGAAGAGAAGTTGGTGTGAATCAAAGACCGGGGAGAGGATGAAGGAGTCCGACTAGCTCGCATATGGGGTCCACATCTTTTAATGTCTTTCATCCAAGGATGAAATAAAAGAAAGGGATGAAGTGTTTTCTAGAGCCACGGGTCTCTTCCTATCATCCTCCCACGCCTTTATTGAAAGATGGGTTCTTAGCCGGGCGTGGTGGCGCACGCTTGTAATCCCAGTACTTTGGGAGGCGGAGACCGGAGGATCCGGGTTTGCGGCCAGCCTCACGTCTCTCTCTCTCTCTCTATCTCTCTCTCTCTCTCTCTCTCTCCCTGTCTCTCTCTCTCTCTCTCTCTCTCTCTCT
>PVJS01023117.1:12788-30013 GCA_004027185.1 Glis glis | reverse complement strand
CCCTGTGGACAGAAACATAGCTGCCTCGTGCCTTGATGTGTCTGCTGCTAAATGAAGTATCTGAGCATGGCCAGGCTGAGTGGATGATTTACCAGGCAACAGTTGTCTCGACAAGAATGTGCTTCGGCAAGTGATTCTCTATCTTGGCACGAACTGGTCCTTTGGGGGGAGTCACTGAACTCCAGAGCAAAGAAGACTATAAAATGATAGCATTGACCCAAGAAGAAGAGAAGGAGAGGGAGGGAGGAAGGGAGGGGGATGGAGATGGAGATGATGATGGAGGTGTTAGTGCAGATGAAAATCTTAAGGAAAATAGAGTACTTGCTTGGCTTCTACAGTTGAGTCTTGGCTTTGGTATTTGCTGTGTGACTTTGACCCAGTTTGACCTCTCTGTACCTGCCTGGGATACAGATCTGTAAGGCACACATGATGATACTAATATATCTATTTCATAGATTTCATTAAATCAACCCAGAGTAGTTGAGTGCCCACTCTGAGCTGGGCACTCAAACACAATATATTCCATCGTAGCCAGAAATACGGGACATGGCTGGGAATCAAACAGCAAAATGCCTGTCTCTGGGCTCATATTCTTATAGAACTCATAATCTAATGGGGGACGCCTGTGCTAGACAAAGTAAATAAAGCAACGCATGTGTTGCTTGGTGATCTGTGCTAAGGAGAAAATGACACAGCAAAGAAGGTGGTTGCGATTGGAGGGTGAGTTTTAGATAAGGCAGCCATGGCAGGCCATGTGACCTTGGGGCAAGGACCTGGAGGAGCAGGAAGGAGCCACGTGGACATTCAGGGGAAGAGCAAGAATGAATGAATGAATGAATGAACAAATGAAGCAGTGAAAAAATGGGCTTACTGTATGCATGAAATGTTATCATAATAAGTGTGGAACACTTAGAACACTGCCCGACACACAGTGTGTGCTCAATAAATGCTAGCTATTGTTAAACTTAGCAGATCGAGTCATGAAATTGAGGTCACACCCCCTACTACTGGCGTTCTGAAAAGCCATTTTCAAGATGTGCAAAGAGAATGGCACAGAAACCTGTTGGAGTCTGTTGGCTTTCAACGTACAATAGGACTTCTCTCCAGGCCCCAGCACAAGCTAAGACTCAGTCGACTCAACACACAGATGTGGATCATAATAATATTCCCTTATACATGCATCCTTTCAGAGGTTGTTAATGCTCTTGGTATTTTTTATTTTTTATTTTATTTTTATTTATTTATTGGTGCATTTTAATCATACCTCTTGATGAGGCTCAGGGTGGTAGAGGCACACATGCACACATCACTCATTTAGCCCTCCGCCGATTCCCACCCCTTTCCCTCCCCCTTCTGGGTATTTTTAAATCATTTGTTCCAACAGTGCTGCATGGTAGATAACCAGCTCCCCACCTCCCCACCTTCCTTTAGGAAGGCTAAAGGATGAAGCATTTCCTGAACAGCTACTGTGTGTCCAGCACTCTGCTAGTTGTTTTTACATATATCTGTTGCCTTCCTTAATTCTCCCAAGAGTCCAGCAGGACATGCATAATCATTACTATTTGAAAGATGAGAAATCCCAGGTGCCGCTCAGCCTGTGACCAGCCCAGAGTGGCACAGCATAAGTGGCCCTCTGTGCTCCCCACCAGGTGTCCCCAGCACAGTGTCCTCTGTGGCCTGCAGTGATCCCGCCCATCTTTGCTCCCGAGTGAAGCCTTGGGCTGCTGCTTCAAGGGGGAAGGCCCTCTGAGGAAGCCTGGGGACAGAACCTGGGGTTGGCTTGCTATTTAACTGAAGTGGAAAGCAATCCATGGAGTCAGGCCTGATCAGTGAGTCCTGCCTATAGGAATGTTGGAGATAAACAGAGATAAAAGCAACTGTGGCCCTGAGAACAATAGCAGAGCTGACCAGCAGGGCAGGGCACTGTCATTGCCCCCAACCCAAACAACAGTTCTTCTCTTTATCCAGAAGAGCCAGGGCCCAGAGGCTGTGGCTGGAGAAGGCTCAGGACAAGGCTGAGCCACAGGGGTGACAGCACAGCTCAGAGAGGATGGGAAAATACAGAAGCAGAGTTTGCCCTGGTGGCGGTGTGGTATGCTTTGGGGCTGAGTAATGTGGTAGACAAATCTCTCCCTTCCCCATCCCACCCAGAGTGTACACTCACCCCGAGGCCTCCAGGGTAATTTTTGCTTCAAACAATTGAGTAAAACGGGACCGCAGACTTGTGCTTCTGCAGGGAAAGATGCTGTGCTCTGAGCCTGCCGCCCCCGGTTCCCAAGTGGGACCTTTGGAAGGAAAGATTTCTCCAAGGGAATTGAATTCACTGGGAAATATTTTAAGATCCCATTTTCCCTCCCTTTGACTTATATTTACTGGTCTTGGTGGGGAGTCTGAGGGTGGGACTTAGAGAGCCTTCAACGGAAATTCTAAAACAATAGACTAGACTTTCAAATATGCAGTCATGTTTAGATGTCTTGGGTTGCTTTCCCTTGGCTTTGAAAAGGAACAGCCCAAACATCTTGATTTGCTAAAAATCCTTCCAGAACATTAATCACTGCAGCGAGGGTGGGGTGGGGGCTGTCAGAGCTCATTGTGAGATGGGCCCAGTGCCCACCGCCCAGGGTCCCTCGCACTCTGCCCTCCAGTCGGCTCTCAGCTTCCTCAGGGCATCGCCTCTGCCTGGCCCAGAAGGAACTAGCAGGCACTGGCAGGAATGCTGGCCTCAAAGCGGAAGGACACAAGAAGGAAGGAGCCATCCTGTGACCCTTCTTCCGGCTCAGGAGGATGAGCATAGACAGTATTTCTCTGTGTGCCCTGCACTAAGATAAAATGAAATATCCAGACTTTTGCCCTTGCCCTGGACTAATAGCCCCACACCGTCTGTCTAATCACTGACGAGCTTTCAGGCCTCCAGAACAAAGCGGGGAACTATGGGAGATTCAGAACTTCAGTGTTTTTTTCAGTTATTTTTTTCCCACCATGTCAGTTATATTTTGGGTGTTCCCGTGTCTGGGCAAGGATGGATCTTCAGTGCCATTTGAATTTCCCAGCTCAAGGCGGGTCTTCCTGCACTTGAGGCTGAATGTGCACTGTGAAAATCATACAGATAAGGTCGATTTGATCTACTGAATGTTAGCCTGATATACCTGCTAATTTGATTTTGTAATGACCAATGGAACCATGTTCTACTTCTTCCTCCTGTCCATCGACGGAGGTGGTCACTTTGCATTGGGATCAAGTTCCCTGTAGATCCCTCCCTCGGTCATCTCTCCATCCCACCTCACCTTCCCATTGTGATTTGGCAGTGAACCCTGTATTCATTGGTGGCGGGTCTCGATGCTAACCGCAGCCACTCACCAGGTACCACGTGTCAGCCATCCTGCAAGGCAGCTGCCCTGACTTCCTTTCTTCCTCATGAAGAGGTAAAGGAAGCCTGGTTCCGTGACGCTAAGTGACTTCACCACAGTCCTGCTCACCAGGATTGATGTCCAGCTCAGTTTGACCCCAAACCTCTGTACACCGATGGCTTGACTCCTCATGTGGTCTATGTTTTTGGATAACTCTGTGCCATTAGGGAACACGCTCTGCAGGTAGTAGCTCATGTCTGGTGTTCCCATGGCATCCAGCACAGCACTTCATATCCAGGAGGCATGCCTGGCTCCATGTTGTCTGTGCAGCTTGTGTTTATTTGTATAACGACCTTGACATAGGAAAGAAAGGGACTTACTTCTCCTATACTATACGGAGTGCATCTCAGACATTATGTGTCCCACTCTCCTGGAGGGCCCTGCAACAAATGGCTGGACCACCCTCAGAACTTCAGAGTCAATAAGGCTGGGCGGGGGCAGGTCATTTGCTTTTCTACTAAGTTCCCAGTTGTTCTGGGACTTTACCTTGCAAACCACTGTCATAATGGGAAGTACAACCCACATTCAAACCCTACCTCTGCAGTTGAATGACCACAGGTAAGTTTCTAAAACTCTCAAAGATTCTGCAGCATCCTCTTTAAAGAAAGCATAATACTATTAACAAGTTGTGAGAATAAAAGGAATGTCACATATGCATATATGTACTGAACCTTACATATGTACACATATAGTATTTACCAAGCACAGATCACAGTACAGGAGTGTGTGTGTGTGTGTGTGTGTGTGTGTGTGTGTGTATGTGTGTGTGTGTGTAACTGAGGATTGAACCCAGGGGGCATTCTACTTCTGAACTATGCCCCCATCCCTATTTTTATTTATTTATTTTTTTGAGACAGGGTCTTGCTAAGTTGCTGAGAGGCTCCCTAAGCTGCTGAGGCTGGCCTGGAACCTGCAATCCTCCTGTCTCAGTCTCCCGAGTACTGGGATGATAGGCGTGCGCCACCACACCTGACAGAACACTTTCACGTGCCAGGCACTTACTGGTGCCCTTTACAAATATGGACTCACTTAATTCCTATCAGAAGCCTTTGTGGTAGTCCTCATATTATCTTCACTGTACAGAGAAGAAGAACAAAACCCAGAGAGGGAAGAGGCTAGCTGGTGACTCGCCCAAGGTCATCCAGCTTGTATGTGGAGCTGAGCAATACTTTAGGCAGTGTGGCTCCCGAGTCTACATTTTCAATTCCTTGCACAGTGTCCGTACCTGGCTTCTCATTAGCAAATCTCCATTTCCAGGTTAGCTAAGCATGGGCCCTACAAAAAGCATCAAGAAACTGCTTTTTCTCGTTCATAGCCAGATTAACCATAAATGACAAAGAAAAGATGACTGTTTTATGACCACTGCTTGGAAATCCCACGCTTGGCCTCCCTTCTGATACCAGTATGGTTGGTCTGGTAGGGAGTGGCTGTTTCATTTTCCACTTTTCTGGCACCAAGGTCCATCATTACTTAAGGGGGACGGTGCTTGAAAGAGGCCTGCGGGCTGAAGGAGTGGAGGAGGCGGGTTGCGGGTCAGTAATAAAAGTGGAGAGAGGTTTGCACTCCCCCGCCTAGGGCCTCAGGAGGCTGTCCAGTGGGCGGTGCAGAGGCTCTGCCCGGGGCCGGGCAGTGATGGACAGGGTGGGAGGGAAGCAAATAGTTTCAGCCTGGCCGAGTAACTGAAGCCGAGAGGGCAGGCAGTGGGAGAATTCCAGCTATGTCATGGGAAATGGCTATGGCCAGGGCTCTGATTAGCTGCCGACCACAAATCCCCTGGGATCCTGCCAGGGGTCAGGAGACTGGGGCACCGCCCGGATGCCAAATGGTTTGCCTTATTTTATTGTCAGAGAAGGAGGCGATTTTGACTGTGATCCCTGGATGAGAGTGCTGGCACTGCCAGGAGCTGAGAGCTGGGTGGGGACGTGGGAGTGGGAGGGAATTGAGAAAAGTCCGCATTTCATTCCAGGGAACAGAGAGAAAGCTAGCCCACAACGCCGGGGTTTGGCATGGTCTCAAAGCATTGTTGACCACCATCTAAGAAGCACTTTAGCCCGTGCTTCTCTCTGCAAGGTGAGACATCAAAATCTCCCATTGCCACGTGAAAGACCTAAAAGGGGAAATATTGACCTAGATCCCTCAAAGTATTGGTGGCATGAAGCAGTGGGGCTCCTGGGAGAACGGGCATCACGTGTGAACCCCTATGGATTGATTGTTCAGCATCTTAAACTTGGAGCTGGGTGATGAAATGTAGAAGAAATCAACTTTGAGAGTTCCTGAGCTCAGCGCCCAGCCCACCCTGGGGACCTCTGGAGGGACAGAGTGGTGTCACTTGATTCCTTCCTCTAGCTGATCTCAAGGCCTGCACTATGAAGACTTTATAAATGTTTGTTGAATGAATAAAGGGGCTGATTGATTATTTCACAAATATGTCTGAAAGGATGATAAACTCAACAAAGAATCTCAGTTTACTCTTACTTTATGAATACAGTATCTCTATGACCTCATCATGCTCCTAGGTGACTGTAGGAAGAAACCTTTCAGCCAGACTAGAGGGAATGGGACAAATCTTCTTTGCTTTGGGGATTTTGTAGTATACTCAGATCAATAGCCCAGGTGTACAGATGAATCAGGTGCACATTGAGCAGATGTGATGTGACTGTGGGCAAGTCACTTAACTCCTCTGAGCAATGATTTTCCCATGATTGTACAAAGAAAGTAGTAGTAGTATCTTCCCCTTTAAGCCATTAAAATATTCTGCATGAAGGGCTTGGCACGGTGATAGACACGTAGCAATGCTCACAAAGTATAACCCTTTGGGATTAGAGAAGATTAGGTTCAACTGCAAAGAACAGAAAACCCTATAGTAATGGAGCTTACACAAGGTTGGGATTAATTTTTCTCTGAACTAAGTATATAGAGATAGGAAGTACAGATTCAGTGTACTAACTAAAGCTCTGCTCTCCCACGTACTCAGAGATGCAGGTCCGTTTATCTTTTTGCACTATTATTTCAATGTTCCTGCCTTATCTCAGTCTTCTAAGTTGGGGTGGCAGTCATCACATTTTCCAGAAGTCAGAATAGAAGAAAACTCAAGAAGGGGAAAAGTCCTGTACCGATTACCATTAAGGGAGTTAGCCAAACAACACATCTGCTTACATTACATCAGCATATAGTTGTGCTTCTTTTTTCTTTTTTTATTCACAAATCTCTGTCTTTTAATTAGTGTATTTAGATCATTTACACTTAATGCAATTAACGATATGCTCTGTCGTTTTATTTGTTTGTTTTCTGTTCTTTTTCTCTGTTTTCCTTTTATTGTATTCTTGTGGACTACATGAACTTTTTTTAGAATTACATCTTGTTTCATTTATAGTGTTTTTGAATATCTCTTTTTGCATGACATTGTTAGTGGTTCCACTAGGTATTACATTATGTATACATCACATTTTACTGGTATCAGCAATTTGCCAGCTTAAGAGAAGTGTGGAAACCCTTCTTCCCTTTATGTCCCTTTACTCTATCCCATTTGTAACATTATTGTCTTAAATAGTCCCTCTACAAACACTGAGAAACATACCAGACAGTTTGATGCTCCAAGCCTCAGACATAATTTAGAAAATGTAATAAGGAGATGAATCTATTCATATTTTTACTCTTTCCATTGTTTTTCCCTCAATGTTCTAATATTCTGATATCCTCTGTTTAAATAATTTCTTTTAGCCATTCTTTTAGGATATGTCTTCTTGTTACAAATTCTTTGTTTCCTTTCATCTAAGAATTTCTTGATTTCCCCTTCATTCTATGGGATATTTTTGTCTTGATATTTTGTGTTGACAGTTCTTTTCTCTCAGCCCTTGAAAGACTCTGTGTAACTTTCTTCATCATTTCTGACGAGAAATCTGGTCATTTGTGTTATTTTCCCCTCTGTAAGTAAGTAAATAAAATGTCGTTTCTCTCTTATTGTTCTCAATATTTTTAGTTATATTTTTAATTTTCAGAAATTTGACTATGATGTGTCTTGGCCTGGAATTCTTTGGGTTTTTCCTGTTTGAGATCTGCCTACCTTTTTGAATCTGTAGGCTTATGTCTTTTCATTTCTTTCTTTCTTTTTTTGTCTTTTTTCAGTTTTGAAAAATTTTTAACCAATAAATGTGTTGTGGCCTGGTCCTGTGTGTATGCATGTGTGTGTGTGCACATATACACATTGTGGCTCTCATGAGACTCTTTTCATAGAGGAAAACATGTTTTAAGGGGCTTCCCTTTATCACCATATTGATTTCTCACTCTCTGTCAGAAGGGAATGAGATGGTATGAGAGTCATTGGTTTTCCCTTTAGCAATCAGGAGAATGAATGGGGCAGCTTATCACACTGAGCCTGGCATTCTCCAGAAAGTTTCCCGGGGTTCTAGAGCCTAGTAAATTAATAAGGTTCTATGTTTAAGACCATTTGAAAGATACTAAGTTAAAATAAGTGAGACAACTTTGTTGTATGAGCATCTACAAACCTTTAATGTGCATTGTAAATCCACAGTGTTTCCCAGATTCCCCCAGGCACGGATCCATTTTGTTAGGGGGTGCTGCTCTTTTCTGATGTCCGAAAGAGGCATCGGTTGGGATCTGCTACTGCAGACAAGGCTGAACATTTCATAACTTTGAAGAGAAGGAGTAGCGAGGGTCCATGTAACCAAGATGGCCAGGCAGCTCCTGTTCCCATCTGTCCTACTCCTGTGCCTTTAGAAAAGGCACAGCCCATTTACACCTGTCTCTTGGAGAATTGGACAGCTATGCCTTAGTCACAGTCATGTCCTGCGCTAGTCAGCTTTTCGTTGCTCTGACTGAAATACCTGACAAGAAGAACATAGAGGAGGAAAGGTTTATTTGGGCTCATGGTTTCAGAAGTTTTAGTCTATGGTTGGCAGGTTCCAAGGCAGAAACATCATGGCGGCAGGGGCTAGCAGAGGAAAGTTACTCAGCTCATGGCAGTTTGGTATCAGAGACAGAGAGAGAGGAAGGGGCCAGGGGCAGATAGAGGCCATGCCTCCAGTGAGCTACCTCCCCAGCCACATTGTAACCTCCCCTCCAGTTACCACCCAGTAAGTCCATTCACATTAGGAATTCATTGATGGTTCAATGCACTGATGAGGTTAGAGCACTTATGATTCAATTACTTCACCTCTGAACATTGCTGCAGTACCAATGCATAAGCTTTTAGCAGACAATCCAGATCCAAAATATAACATGTCCATACAAACACTATTTAAAATGGAAGGGGAAAATCCCAAACACTGCCTGATCCCCCCTCAAGCCAAATTGCCCCAGTTACCCAGAGATCCAGGCTCATTCCTGGATCTCTGGGTAAGTGAAGAAAAAGACTCACTCCTACTTTCTCCCTACCTTCTCTCAGTCCCAGCCCTGCAATTAGAATTGAGATCTCTGTTCATTTAGGGATCATTTGCTTCAAGTGACTTGATTGTACCTAGGATAGAAGGTCTCTATGTTTAGCAGTTTGGGGCACATCGAGTTTTTCAATCAATTTCAGATCCAAGCTTTGGTGATGTTGTCTTATTCGTGAACGTGTCTTGGGCCAGGAGAAAGGCTGTGATCACTATCAGTTGCAGACACTGAGGTGTTGACAGTGCTTGGAACAGCCTCGCTTTGTCTGGGCAGGAATGCAACCTCTGAAAGCTGCCTGTGCTGATAGGGGACTTGAGTGCATTATCCTTTTGTCGAAGCAAATATGTGGATGTGACTGGTAAATTGACTCTTATCTGACTCAAAGTCATAGTGCCCATCAGGTCAAATACTAGCTGTGACGCCAGGCTACCAAACACAGCAACCGCTCGTGCACACTGCCATTACTTGAATCAGGCCTTGGTGACGCTGCTATGCCAAAATGACTGTATTTAATGTCGTCATCCTATTGGGTTCTTAGAAATGATTTTTAGAGCATTCCATCCATGACTGTTCCTAAGGAAGGCATTCATTTTACCACGTAATGTGCTCCCGAGGTGGCTTGGTCTGAAATTGCGGTGAAGGTTAATTTGGAGAAGCCTCGGTGAGCGGCTAGTGTTCACGAAGAATGTTCCACACTCTGTGCTCATGTTCTCCGCCCCTCATCTGTTTGTCACAGCTTTCAAAGTAAGCTTTGGGATTTCTAAATATCCACACGACACAATTAATATAATAGCTAGCGTTTACTACACACCTAAAAGATACCAAGTGTGCTTTCCTTTGTATTCATTACCAAATTTAATTCCCTCAACAACCCCGCTGGGCTATCTTGACTTTGTCATTGAGGCCCAGAGTGATTGAGGAACATGTTCAAGGTTGCCCAGCTAAGGAAGCTCCAGGGCTGGTACTTGAACCAGGCAATCTGCTGTCTCAGCCTCCCAAGTACTGGGATCACAGGCATGTGCCACTACCCGGCTAAACCTGTATTTCTAACAGTCTCCTCTCTCTGGATACTTCTAGGCAAGGTCCTGTTCTAGCAGTGAGACCAGTCAAGTGGGCAGGAGCTGAAATTTGAACCCTGGTAATAGGTAGAAGGGGCAGAATCATGAGCACCTTCAGGGTGACAGCTGGCAGAACTCAGGAAGTGGAGGGTGAGGCCAAGGAGTTGTCAGCATTGGGAAATTCAAAATGGTAGGGAAGTTGAGAGTCTGTGTTGCCCAGACACCTGAAAAGGCTGGCGCCTCACCCTCCAGGTTCATCTGGGTGCTAGGGTCCAGCAACAAGACCCCAGGAGTAAAGTAGTTCACCTTGATGGAGTCAGGTCAAAGCAATGCTTCTAAGCCAATAACGAGAACCAGAGTTCTGGAGAGATGAGTGCTGCAGGCAATAGCTGAGCTGAACAGAGAGGGTCAGACCAGAGTAAAAGCAATGTGGACAATGAGGAGTCCCAACACACACACAGCAGAAACCCCAAGATCCTCTCAGTCCACGTGATGATTAACAAGCCCCCAGGCAGAAATGCCAACAGCTGTGCCTGACACCGAGGCTATTCTAGGGCCAAAGAGAAAGTCCAGGCCTGGTGTTTTTTTAAAAAAAAAAAAAAGTCAAGTATCTGAATAATGTTTGACAGTCTGTTCGTGAAGGGGGAAGAACAGCAGACTTGGGTTTTGCAATACCACCTAGCCACTCACTCAAATAAAACACTGCCTAGAGCCACAGATTATAGGATATAATATTTGTCAAGAGAATTGGAATTCTACAAAGGGACCTGTAAACTGCCCAATATAATTTCCACTGCTTTGTAAAGTCTGAAGGTTGGATATGGAGGTTTTGGACACCCAGGATTGTTCTGGGACAGAAAATCATGTTTGTCCATTTGCCAAATATTAGAGATGTGTTCTGAGTCAGAGCAGCAGAGGTTGGGTGTAGGGGATCCTCGTGCCCTCCTCCTGGGCCCAGATGAGGTGGGAGCTGGGTGATGACGGGAATTGACTGGAGGCAACTCGTCAATATCCCGCTGTGAGTGTCGAACCTGGCCCACATCAGCAAGAATAATGTCTTATCCCTAGGAAAGGGAACAGGATGGAAATCAGAGTAGGGCCGGCCATGGCCTTCTGAAGGTATTTTTAGAATGCTCTTAGCCTGCAAAGGGCAAGGGCCACCCTTCCAGAGTCGGGAGGCTGGGAATGGCTCCGAGCTAAACTGGGCAAACACTAGGTTGGGGGCAGGGGCGTTGTGGCTGCTCCTTGGGCCCTAGTGGGAGTGCCCTTTTATGCCCTGGCAATATCATCACAGCCACCCCCTCTCTGTTGAGCTGACAGGAAGATACTCACAGTGTCAGGGAAAGAAGTAATTATTCCTTACCTTGTGAATCTGGTTTACAGACGCATGAGCGGATTTTATATCTGTCAACCTTGGACACACTGGTCAGGTCTGTTGACCTCCATGTTTCTGATGAGTGTCCTAGGGTTCAATGTGACACGTGCATACAGCTCTGTAGTATTCTCTGAGCCCCTGCACTCAGCATGGAAGGCAAAAGATTGTGGACAACATCATCAAAATTACCCTGAAAAATGCTGCTAGCCATCCCCCAAGAGTTGAGTCCAGCCGTTTACCCTCCAGAGCTGGAAGACATCAGCTCCTTCAGAGGACTGCTAACCCAGAGTTGTCAGCTTACATCAAGAGGTCAAGTTTTATTTTATTTTTTAAAAAAGAAATTTCTAGGCCGGGCATGGTGGCGCACACTTGTAATCCCAGTACTTGGGAGATTGAGACAGGAGGATCGCAGGTTCATAGCCAGCCTCAGCTACTTAGTGAGGCCCTCCACAACTTAGTGAGACCCTGTTTCAAAATAAGGAATAAAAAAAAAATAGGGCTGGAGGTGTAACTCAGAGGTAGAATGCCCCTGGGTTCAATCCCCAGTACTGAAAAAAAAAAAAGAAGTTTCTAGGCGCCTTGTTAGCATAGTAGGTAGCATGTCAGTCTCATAAAAAAGAAGATTCTTACTACTCAGCCAGCTGAGACGCAGACATGTGAGAAGCATGCATGCAGAAGCCAAGACGGTCCCGGGCTGAGCAGGTGTGAGTGTCCCCTGCCATACTCACTGGGGGCATTCTCCTGAGTCAGATGGCAGGTAACCCCTTCAGTTGCTAACTTTCTCTCTCCTCTTTGTGACAAATGTATGTCATTGGCTTTGCCCAATTTAACTGTGTACGTGCCGATGATTGTACTGTAAGTTACAGAGCAGACTTGAGCCAAGGCCTCCTGACTTCTGACCTGGAGCTCCTCATACCATAATCACACGGCCTCCCCTGGACCGATGTTACCTGGCCAAGGGAGCCACCATTTTTCAGCAATGCTACTAATAACAGTAGCAATGATGATCATCAAGTATCAAAATTCCATGCTTCATTCCTACTGTTCTTCAAACAGCACCTTGAGGCAGGTGCTCTGATTATACCCATTTCATAGATGGGGAAACTGAGGCACAGAAAGATTGGCTTGTAAGAGCCAAGTGACTTTACAGATACTTCCAGTGTCTGTACCCTTAACCGTTTTCCTCTCCTCAGTCTTTTCTTGACCACCGAGCCATGTGCCTACTGACTGAGCAAGGCGAGCCCTTTGTGGACGGGGAGAACAGACCTGAGGACTTTACCCTGGGCTCTCTGCCTTGCTCTGATGATGAGCCTGGGAATGACCATGCCATCCAACTAAATACAGTTCCTGAGGAAGACAGTGTTCATGCCAAGGGAATGCGCAGCCAGTGCTGAGCAAGTGTTCAGGCTCCGCACACTGTACTCTCAAGGAGGCTGGTGTGGGTCCCTCACTGGAGGGTTGTCCCCATATCGACTCTCCTCCTGCCAAAGTTGTTCCTCCCAGCTGACTTTGAAAGCAAGTTAGGTCTGTGGAGTGCTGTACCTTCAGTGTGATGGGCCATTAGAACCCAGTCCCAGTGGTACAATCGATGGAGCTCTGGAAGTCTCAGAAGTGAGAGTCATCAGAGGTTTGATCTCAAGGAAAGAGAAAGTGGGACTGTGCAGGGTGCAGGAAGTACACCCCCAGGCAGCCATGGGCTGCAAAGGAAGCATTTAATGAAAACGACCACCTGCTGGGCAGAGCCAGGGGTCACATGCTCAGCGGGAAGCCAGGGTGTTTGCTGCCTCCCTTCAGAACCTCGACTGGGGTGTCCTTTACACTTAACACCTCTCTCTTGCCCTCAGCCCCCATTTCCAACCTGCCACCTGGCTCCTGGGTTGTAGTGTTAGAGTTTCTTTCCTCCTACTGGACTCCTCTCATCCGGAAGTCCAGCTGCAGAGAGCTTAGGACCCTCTCTTGGGGGCAGGAAAGGATTGAGTTTTGCTCTATCCAAATTGCTAAGTTAATTAATTTCGGTGGCTGCTTCCAGCACCTCTGGCATAAGTTCAGATTCCTGATTCCCAAAGCCCCAGGCAAGACAGTCCTTTAAAAATGACAGGTAGGAGTTTACCAAGGGATAACTACATGCTGGTCTCTGTCCCCAGATCCTTCGGAGGTGGATAGAAAGGACATTTCTTGTGCAGGTGGAAGCTCCTGTTCAAGGTCTTGTTCAAGGTCACAGAGCTTAGTATTGACCCAAAACAGGGGCCAGATTAACTGATTGCTCAGCCAGGTTCTTTGCTTCCTGCAAAGAGTTGCCCGAGTGATCACAAGAAACATCACCACTCCACCCAAAATCCATACTTGCCTGTGTACAGTAGAGGTGTGTGGGAGAGTGACAGAGATGGAGAAGGTGTGTGCGTGTGTGTGTGTGTGTGTGTGTGTGTGTATGTGTGTATGAGAGAGAGAGAGAAAGAAAAGCAGGATGGGAAATTATTCCTTGATCCCAGTCTGGGTCAAAGACCGTTTCTTTTCCTTATTTAGACCTTTGTTTAGACCCAAGTGTCATCCGCCTGTCCCTGAGAACCTGCACAGCCTCACAGGCTTTATCCTTATCTTATTTTATATTTAACCTCATTAGCCATTTGTGCAACTCGCCTGGGCCGGATCATCATGGCAGGCCCACAGCCAGGGACTCTGATGTTTATCTGCCGTGGAGTGTCTGGTATAGTAATTAACTTTGAGGTCTCCAATACAACAGGATATGGGGTGGGGAGGGGGTGAGAATCAGAATAGCCCTGGCTAATTCACACAGTCCTCGTGAAACAGAAACCAATAATTTGTTTATCCATTGCTCATGTAGGAATATTTATAATACACAGTTGCACAGCCTCGTATCCTGGTGAAGAGGCTGAATCGGGCATGTAACTGCCCCCACCGGAGTCCCACACTCTGCCTGATGATCTCAGGAAAGTTAGCTTATCTGCTGGAGCCTCAGTTTCTTCATTGGTGAGACAGGGATGACAACATGAGACATGCGGCTAAAGCACTTGGCGCAGGCTCTGGTGTACAGATCGGGAGGTCGACCAGAGCAGGAGTGTCCTGTCTGGCCTGTGGCTGTCTGGTGCCCAGTCGTGTCCGTTTGCCCACAGCTCAGATACCTGCTGGAGTAGGACCATCCAGCCTTGGTCTCTCTTGACTCCCAAGAGGAAAATCAGTTGGAATTTTTTATGAAGAGCACACCCTAAGATCTCCTTAGTTAGGACACCATTGTATAGCCAGATTTAAAAAAATCATTTTCCATTATATGGGCCCTTGATCTTTCAAGTTGTATGACACCAAATAATTTCCTCTTGGCTTTTACTAGCACAGTTGAATGGTGGCCCCCTTCAGCACCCTATTTGATCCCATGAGCTTGTTCTGATAGCCACTAGAGGGTGTACCAGGGGTCTCTGGGGTCTGGGCCTCTTACTGATGGACTTGAAAAGTCTAAAGTTAATAACCACAGAACCCGCTGAGGTGAGGGGCCCGCTGCGGCATGGATGGCAGGAACAGAATTTGGGGGCTGGAATTAATCAAGAAGACTTGCCACGGGATGAAAAAAGCCGGTGTTGTGTAACTCCTATAAGGATAGTTAGGCTAGATGATTCTTTCCTAACAAGACCATTTACAATTATTTTGCCCCCAAACTATCACTGACTACAAAATGCCTTTCTATAAGCAATCAAATAAAATCTGTTAGTATCATTTCCTCTTCATCTGTCATGCAATTAGTGTGTGATTCGAGTTTCCCAGGCTGTGTTTCTTCTGTTTGAAGAGCCTGGGCAGCCGGTGGTCATGAACTTTAGAGTAAGGGAGCTCGTACTTCATATCCCAGCTCCTTCTGCTTACCAGCGCTGTAGCTTCTGGCCGGTCACCTTTCGGATCCTTAGCTTCTCCTCTATAAAAAGGCAACAGTGATGCTCCTTTAAAGGACTTCTATGAATAGTAAAATGTACAGTGAGTGTAACATCTGGGATATAATATTTTTCAGGCAGGTATTATGATATTCGTTTAAAACAGTTTTAAATGGCAGGTATTATGACATTTTGATATTTTTTAAATGACAATGCTAGTGACAATGCTAGTCACAAACATCACTGATCTCTCTTGGACAACAGCTTATGACTTTTGGGTTAAAATTAAATGAGTCCGTTGCACTGAGGTCACAGTTTGAGTTTTATCCACCCGGATTCCTTGTGAAACATTTATTAACCTATTTGAGAAATATACAGAGCACCAATGTCAAATCACAATTAGTAACAATTTTTGTACAACAAATAACTGAGGTTGGTAACTGTTTCCACGAGATGACAAGAGCCACCAAGTAATGTGCAAATACAACGGGATGCTTGTTTGGCCATTCCTAGCATTTCAAATCAAGGTGTTGCATTTAATTAATCTCTGGAAGGCTTAATCTCAGACTTATTAAGAGCATTATTCTGTGAAGGCAAACAAGCAGGCCTGCTAGCGGCACCAAACATGTTTATTCCAAATAGTTAATTAAATTGTGTCAGTTCCTGCCCTGGGGCTGTCAGGCTATTCTGTTTTTCTATCCATGTGGACATTTTGTCATCATTCATTTTTATTTCCTCTCCGGCCCTTTAAAAAAGAGGCGCTGAGCATCAGCCCAAGCATGTGTATTGTTGGAGCATTTTACAAAGTTAAATTGGTTAAATGCGGGCTGCTGAGACTATCCCCATTTTTTAAAATCCACTGGGTTTTTCAGCAGCATCAAAACAAATCTGAACATATCTGACTCTGCATATACGCAGTAATACCAGACAATGCCCGGGTGACTCTGGAAGGCCCTGTGGCGTGGGGCTGCGTGGAAGAGAGGCGTAGATGGGAATGTGGGTGCCAGGAAATAGGGCAATTTCCAAAGGTGTTAATTCAAAACTCTTCCAGGATTTCCCTGACCTGCAATTATAGACAGGGATGTGTTAGTGTAGAATCTTTTGTTAAGAAGCACAGGGGCTGCTGTTTGGTTTCATGGGTCCAGGACACCGGCCCTACAGGCTGCGTGGAGATGGAGGCCAAAGGAAAGACACACTTGTCTATTGCGTGGCATTCGGCAGGTGGTGAGTTAACATCAGGAGAGCTCCAGATTCCAGGCACCCAAGCATCAAAGGCACTTAACACCCAGGGCAAGCCGTACCAGATGTCCTCTCCTAAGAGGCAGAAGACCTGGCCGCTCCACGCTCTCACCCTGGTGCCTCCTAAACCAGGTTAGAAGAAAGATACAGGGGGTCAGTCAGGTACTCTCAAAAGGATACATACCTGTAAGTCAATATTAGTATAGTTTTTTCTTTTTTTTAATTTATTACATTTATTGGTGCATCATAGTTATATGTTTTGATAAGTGTCAGGGTAGCAGAAACATGCATGCACACATTGCTCATTTAGCTCTCCCTCAAATCCCACCCTATTCCCTCCCCCTTCCCTCCTTTCCGTGCTCAGCATCGTGATCAACTCTGATAAGTTTGTATGTACACATCATGTGCATTAGTGTATTTCCCTCTTCCCCCCTCCCATCTCCCTCAGGTCGCCTTCTTAGCTCAACTAATGTTTTCTCCTTCTTTGTCTGGAGTCCCTTCTAAGTCCCATTCTCCCTAGCTTCCACATATTAGGGAGAACATCTGACTTTTCACTCTTTGTGACTGACTAATCTCACTTACCATAATGTTCTCCAGTGCCCTCCGTTTCCCTGCAAATGATGTAATTTTGTTCTTCTTTATGGCTTCATAAAATTCCATTGTGTACATATCCCATATTTTTGTGATCCATTCATCTGTTGATGGACACCTTGGCTGGTTCCAAAGTTTGGCAATTGTGAATTGTGCAGCTATAAACATAGATACACATGCATTAGTCTGGTAGTTTGGTTTCAGTCCTTTTGGGTAGATGCCTAGAAGTGGTATTGCTGGGTCATATGGTAGGTTCATTCCCATTCTTCTGAGGATCCTCCACACT
>PVJS01023117.1:0-12688 GCA_004027185.1 Glis glis | reverse complement strand
ACCAGCATTTGTTGTTGTTTGTGTTTTAAATGATTGCCATTCTAATTGGGGTTAGGTGAAATCTCAGGGTAGTTTTGATTTGTACCTCTCTGATTGCTAATGATGTTGAACATTTTTTCATACATTTATGGGCGATTTGTATTTCTTCTTCTGTGAAGTGTCTATTTAGATCACTTGCTCATTTTTTGATTGGGTTATTTGTTTTTTTAGTGGTGATTTTTTGAAGTTCTTTGTATATTCTAGATATGAGACCTCTATCAGAGGACTAGCTGTCAAAAATCTTCTCCCATTCTGTCGGCTCTCTGTTGAGGTTATTGATTGTTTCCTTAGCTGCACAAAAGCCCTTCAGTTTAATGCAATCCCATGTACTGATCCTCATTTTAGTTTCCTGCGCCTTTGAAGTTTTGTTGAGGAAGTCTTTATCTGTGCCTATGTGTTGAAGTGTTGGGCCTATGCCCTCTTTGAGTAGCTGCAAGGTCTCTGGTCTGATTTCTAGGTCTTTGATCCATCTTGAATTGACTCTTGTATAAGGTGAGAAAGTGGGGTTTATTTCTATTTTTCTGCATATGGTTAGCCAGTTTTGCCAGCACCATTTGTTGAAGAGGCTATCTTTTTTCCAGTGGATGTTTTTAGGCCCTTTGTCAAAAATCAATTGGCTGTAGGTGTGTGGATTTGTTTCGGAGTCTTCGATTCTGCTCCATTGATCTATGTGTCTGCTTTTGTGCCAGTACCATGCTGTTTTTATTACTATGGCTTTGTAGTATAGTTTGAAGTCAGGTATTGTGATGCCTCCTGAATGGTTCTTGTTGCTGAGAACTACTTTGGCTATTCTGGGTTTTTTTTGTTCCAAATGAATTTAAGGACAGGTTTTTCTATGTCATTGAAGAATGACTTTGGTAATTTAATGGGTATTGCATTGAATCTGTAGAGCACTTTTGGAAAAATGGCCATTTTGATGATATTTATTCTGCCTACCCAAGAGCATGGGAGATCTTTCCATCTTCTAAGATCTTCTTCAATTTCTTTTTTCAGTGTTTTACAATTTTCCTTGTAGAGATCTTTCACCTCCTTGGTTAGGTTTATTCCCAAGTATTTTATTGTTTTGGGGGATATCGTGAGTGGAAATGTCTTCGGGATTTCTTTTTCAGTGGATTTATGGTTGGCATACAGAAAAGCTTCTGATTTTTTAAGATTGATTTTGTACCCAGACACTTTGCTGAATTTGTTGATCAGTTCTATGAGCCTTTTAGTTGAGTTTGTTGGATCTTCTAAGTATAATATCATGTCATCTGCAAATAGAGATAGTTTCAGTTCTTCTTTTCCTATTTGTACTCCTTTTATTTCCTTCTCTTGCCTTATTGTTCTGGCTAGAGTCTCAAGTACTCTATTGCAAAGGAGTGGTGACAGCAGACATCCTTGTCTTGTTCCTGTTTTTAAAGGGAACTCTCGAAGTTTTTCCCCATTCAGTATGATGTTGGCCGTGGGCCTATTGTATGTTGTCTTTATGATGTTGAGGTATGTTTCTTCTATTCCGATTCTCTGCAGTGTTCTTATCATGAATAGGTGTTGTATTTTGTCAAATGCTTTTTCAGCATCTATTGAAATGATCATGTGATTTTTGTCTTTAGTTCTTTTTGTGTGGTGGATTACATGGATTGTTTTTTGTATGTTGAACCAGCCTTGCATCCCTGGGATGAACCCGACTTGGTCATGATGTATGATTTTCGAGATGTGGTTTTGAATGCGCGTTGCTGTCGGTGGTAATATCACCTTTTTCATCTCTTATTTTAGTAATTTGGGTTGATTCTCTTTCTTTTGGTTAGGTTGGCTAGTGGTTTATCTATCTTGTTTATTTTTTCAAGGAACCAGCTTTTGGTTTTGTTGATTTTTTGTATTGTTTTTTATTCTCTACTTCATTGATTTCTGCTCTGATTTTAATAATTCCCTGTCTTCTACTAGCTTTGGGGCTAGACTGTTCCTGTTTTTCAAGGGCTTTGAGGTGCGTCATTAGGTTATTTATTTGGTGATTTTCTGTTCTTCTTATGTGGGCACTCAGTGCTATGAATTTTCCTCTTAATACTGCCTTCAGGGTGTTCCAGAGATTTTGATATGTTGTTTCTCTGTTTTCGTTTGTTTCTAGGAATTTCTTAATTTCTCCCCTTAGTTTTTTCTTTTACCCATTCCTCATTCAGCAGTGCGGTATTCAGTCTCCATGTGTTTATGAGGTTTCTCTGGGTCTTCTTATAGTTGATTTCTAGTTTCATTTCATTATGGTCTGAAAAGACGCAGGGGATTATGTCACATTTTTTGAACGTGCTAGTACTCACTTTGTGGCCTAGGATATGGTCTATTTTAGAGAAGGTTCCATGAGCAGATGAAAAAAATGTGAATTCAGCTGTCGTTGGGTGGAATATTCTGTATGTGTCTACTAGGTCCATTTGGTTTATGGTGTTCCTTAGTCTGAGGCATCTTTACTGACCTTTTGCCTTGAAGATAAATCTAGTGGTGTGAGAGGAGTGTTGAAGTCTCCCAGTATTATTGTATTGGGATCTATGTGTGATTTAATGTCATGGAGAGCTTCTTTTATGAAAGTGGTTGTACCTATGTTTGGGGCATAAATGTTGGCTATTGTTATATCCTCTTGCTGGATTGTTCCTTTTACCAGTAAGAAATGACCTTCTTTGTCTCCTCTGATAAGTTTAGGTTTGAAGTCTAATTTTTCTGATATCATAGTTGCTACTCCTGCTTGTTTTCGAGTTCCATTAGCGTGGATTACCTTGCTCCATCCCTTCACCTTTAGTTTGTGCGTATCTTTACTTGTAAGGTGTGTTTCTTGCAGGCAGCATATAGATGGATTGTGATTTTTAATCCATTTTGCCACCTTATATCTTTTGATTGGGGAGTTGAGGTCATTTGTAGTCAGCGTGATTATTGAGAGATGGGTTTTCATTCCTAACATTTTGAGATTTAATTTCTGTTTGAGGTAGTGTTTGTTCTTTGCCTAGTTGTTTGTTTGATGGAAATCACTGTTTCTCTGGTTCTGGTATTTCCTTATTATTTCTTCTTTGTAATTAATCTCTTTGAGCATTTTCTCTAGTGCTGGTTTGGAAGACATAAAGTCTTTCAGCTTCTGTTTGTCATGGAAGGTTTTTATTTCTCCATCAAATTTGATACATATCTTTGTTGGGTAGACAAATCTTGACTGGAAGTTGTTTTCTTTCAGAGTTTGGAATATGTCACTCCAGGTCCTCCTGGCTTTCATGACTTGGTTTGGAAGGTCGGGAGTGATTCTTATTGATTTGCCTCTGAATGTTACTTGGTCTTTTACTCTTGCTGCCTTTAAGATTCTCTCCTTGGCCTCTATATTAGTCAATTTGATTATTATGTGGCGTGGTGAACCTCTTCTTTGATCCTGTCTATTGGGGGTTCTATATGTTTCCTGTACCTGTGTATCGACCTCTCTTTCTATGTTTGGAAATTTTTCTTTTTTTTTTGCGGTACCGGGGATTGAACGCAGGGGCGTTCTACCTCCACACTACGCCCCCGGCCCTATTTTTTTATGCTTTATTTTTGAAACCGGGTCTCACAAAGTTGCGGAGGGCCTCACTAGGTAGAGAGAGAGAGAGAGAGAGAGAGAGAGAGAGAGAGAGGAGAGAGAGAGAGAGATAGAGGAGAGAGAGAGAGAGATCTCGCACACACACGCGCGCGCATGCGCACTGAGGTTGGCCACCAACCCAGATCCTCTGGTCTTCGCCTCCCAAAGTACTGGGATTACAAGCGTGCGCTACCACGCCCAGCATGTTTGGAAAATTCTCTAATGTTACTTCTCTGAATAGATTATTGATTCCTTTAGTTTTAGCTTCTAATCCCTCTTCTATGCCTATTATTCTTTGGTTTGCTCTTTTAAGACTGGCTGAGATCTCTTCAATGTCCAATTCATGCTGTCGAATTGTTTTTTCTAATTTATATACTATGTGTTCATTTTTGGAGAGGTCGTCTTCTAAGAGTGAGATTCTGTTTTCCATGTGGTCCAGTCTATTGTTGATGGTCTGTATTGATGCCTTCATTTCAATTATTGCATCCTTTACTTCCTTCAGTACTTCTTTTTGGTTCCTGTTCAGGGTGTCAGATTCTTTGTTTATTTGATCCTTCACTGTTTTCAGGCTCTCTCTGAATTTTTTGGAAATCCTGTATCATTTCTACTATTAAAGTACTGAATTGTCCTTCTGGCAATCTTCGCACTTCTGAGTTGGCGGGTTCTGTTGTTGTGGGGTTGTGGGAGCTCATTGTTTCTTTGCTATTCTTCCTTTTCATGATTTCAGATTTCTTATGTTTATACCTTTGTTGCTTTTGGTAGTTCTCTCTCTCTCACTCTGTAGGTATCCTATGTCTAATCCCTCTCCCTTTATGGTTTCTTTTCCTGGAGGTAGATAGTTGCTACTAGGTGAGCCTTAACGGTGAATAGCCTTTCCTGAATGGTTATTCTCACTTACTCGGTATAATGGCCATTTGCAGGCCCAATTCTTGGTCTCCTTCAGTGATTGGGACCCTTGCCTGGTGCCTCTCACTACCTGTGCAAGCGACCAGTGCCACTATTGCCCTTCTCACTGCAAGCATGGGTCTCCGTGGTCTCTACTTTGTCTGTGCCTATGTCTCTCTCTATCTACACCTATGGCAGGGGTCACCAGCAGGGGTCCCCGGGCTTGTGTCTCTCTTTGCCTACAGAAGCAGTGGGTGTCGCCTTGCCCCGATTCTGTGCAAACAAGGAACTCCACGTTTTCCACAGAGAGGGCTGGTTTGGTCCAATTTTCCCCAGGTACCTCAGCTGTATGCCCTGTGGTGATCCCTGGGGACTCTAAAAGGTGCTGCAACCCGCGGGCTGCAAGTCTGTCCCACTCAAATGTCGCCAGGGACTGTCTGCTTATCCGTGCATCTACCGCGTCCCAGAGCCGACCCCACTCCCACCTCCGCCGGGACAATCCACACTGTCCCAGACCCCGTGAGTCCCTGTGGCCGTGCTGGATGGTCTCCCCCTGGGGCGGCCTGTTGACTTACGGTCTCCTTGAGTGCTGCTCTTAATCTCTTGGTGGGGGGGGGGGCTCAGTTGCTGCTGCAGGCTCTGGTCAGGCCATCTGGACCCTGGGGACTCTGCTGAGTATGGATCGAACTGCTGCTCGCACCCGTTGCTGGTGCTCTGCAGTGCTGGTTTTAGAAGAGCTCCCTGGCTTCCTTGTTGGTGGCCTCCAGAAGCCGCAATGCCGGTTGCTGTCGGCACGGTCTGACCAAGATGGTGCTGCTGCCGCTTCTGCCAATGCAGCAGTTTTGGTCTGTGTCGTTCGTGGAGCGAGTTGCTGCTCGCCATCACTGCGGCTATTCTGCAGCTGCTGGATGCACAGCAGGTCGCTGGCGTCTCCATTGGTCTTGTGTAGAAGCCACAATGCTGGTAGCCGCTGGTAAAGTCCTGCCAAGATAGTGCCGCTGCAGCCACTGTCGCCGCCGACATTTGGTCTCTTGAGTGTGGATCGGGCCGCTGCTTGCTTTCGTCTCCGCTGATCTGCAGTTGAACATACAACAGGTCTCTGGCTTCTCTGCCGGCGGCGTGCGGAAGCCGCAATGCCGGTAGTGGCCAGCACGGTCTGGCCAAGATGGCGCCGCTGCCGTTCCTTAGGTAAGGTGCTTGGAGCTTTTTACTTTTCTCTGTTTTGTCTTCTGGCTTTGATTCTGTCGTGTTTCAAACTTTTCGTTGTTTACTTCAAGTTTTTGTTGCTTTTCTTTTCCTGTTGAGAAGTTGCTTTCATGGCAATTGAGATCCAGCTCTCAGAGAGATCGTAACATGGTATCTCCCTTGGTCGCCATCTTGAATCAATCCAATATTAGTAATACTATAGAGTTAGTAAAACCACCTAACTTTGTGGGTAGTGCTGCATGGTGTACAAGGTACCATCGAGTATCAATTTATCTATTAATTTCATAAGTGTGTATCAAAAGCCTGCTAGGCACCAGACCCTCTGATGTCCTGTGAGATGTGGCTGAGATAGGGTGATAAAAAGCATGTCTACCCACAGGTGTATCTAGCTTTGGATATTGCCCTGATCCGAGCCTTCTGTGGATCTGGCTGCTGCTTCTAGGAGCTGCCATTCAATTTTCCAGGAAGGACATCAGTGGACATTTACTGGGCACGTCCTCTGTACCAGGTGCTAGGCTAAGTAGTTTTCCTGCATTAACTGTGCACAACTCTACAAGGTAGGCACAGTCACTGTCTCCATACTACAGGCAAGGAAATTAAGATACAAAGAAACTAAACAAAGTACCCGAGGTCACACTAGTAGGAAGTAGCAGCTCTCAGACTCTGCTGCATAAAAAGATAATGTTCCAGCACTATGCATTAAAAATATATATATGTAGCCGGGCGTGGTGGCGCATGCTTGTAATCCCAGTACTTCGGAAGGCGGAGACCGGAGGATCCTGGTTCGCGGCCAGCCTCAGCTTTCTCTCTCTCTCTCTCCCTGTCTCTCTCTCTACTTAGTGAGGTCCTCTGCAACTTCATGAGACCTGGTTTCAAAATAAAGTATAAAAAATAGGGCCGGGGGTGTAGCGCGGAGGTAGAACGCCCCTGGGTTCAATCCCCGGTACTGCAAAAAAATATATATATATATATTTTTATATATGTAAATACCACCTTGGCAAATTTCTGTGCCGGATGAGGCTTGAAAAAAACACAGGGCTATAGAGATTTAAAGCTGAGCTTTGTAAAAGTGTCCTAAGACAGAGGTTGTGCCAATTGGATCTGGAAGAACTTACAAATGCAGACAGACGCGAGGAGGGCATCCCAGTTGCTCAGAGTTGTGCAGGTGGCAGCAGAGGCCCGAGGAGCCAGGTGTTGCAAGAAGGTGGGCAGCCAGAGGAGGGTATTTGGAGCAGGTTGCATCGGGGCCAGTCGGCTGATGGAGGTCCTTGTTTCAAGCCACTGTCATTAAAGCAGAGCAGGGAGTGAGGCCAGCAACTGATGGAGTCCAGGAGGACATCAGCTCCCTGGGGGCAGCAGACCCCCTTGTTCGAAAGGGGGAAACTGCCATTAGTCAGCAGGATTGTGGCCCAGCCAGAGTGTCATTATTATTTTGCAAAATCAGTGTATGCTTGAGAGAGAAGATATTTTGTGGCCCGGAGCAAACGCCATGCCAGACTGTTCAGACTTGGGTTCTGGTTCTGCCACCTATTAGCTGTGTGTCCTTGGAGGAATGGACCTCCCTCTCTGCTCCTCAGTTTCTTCGGTGCCATCAAATGCAGCAGTCTGTTGCCTTGTGAGGTTATTGCAAGTCCTCACTGTGTGTTAGCCATCATCGTTGTCGTTGTTGATAGAGTATCATCTTCAGCTTTGAGACGGGGCATTATTCCAGAGTCCAGAAGCTGGGGAAGGGGAGGTAGACTATCTGAGAGTGTTCAGGTGCATCTTTCTGTGCTTTCCAGTCCTCTGAGGTCATTAGCTCTGCTAAAGGGTGTCAAGGAGGCCATTGAGTGTGGCCAGGCCCTTTGGCTGTGAAGAACTTAATTGTAGCTACTTTACGAGAAGGCTCGTAACCTAGGTGTGCTTCCTTTGACACGGAGCCTCATTAAGCAAGGGCTGGGGGCCCTTGCCTGCAGCTGTGGGCTTCCCTAGCGTCTGCACTTAAGGAGCAGTATTGACCTGGGGACCTGCAGGAAGCTGTGTGCCATGTGATGGCTGTAACGGAAACGCCCCTTGTCCTCAGCAGACCTGGTGGGCATGGAGCAATAATAAATCGTGTTTCCTCTCTAGTCCAGGAGACAGGAAGCTCCAAATTGGACTCCAATTAACTCTGAGGGAACAATGGGTCTCTCTAGAGCCTGGCAGTTCTGAATGGGTCTAAGGAGGTGTCACGCAGCCTCAGAACATGATTACAACCGAAACGATGCCTCCCAAGCCGGGTCCTGATGATACACCATGAACGAACGTGTGTTTCTCCCTCCTCATGAGGTCGGCTGCCCTTAATTGCTACCCTGCTTCATTAAGGGGCAATTAATTCTGTGGCTTGGTTTTAAAAGGCAGTGATTATAAGGTGAGGACAAAAAGCCTGTGGTTAAACATAATCAGGCTGGATGTACAAGGTGCTCCCTGGCCGATTAGAGGAGGAGGGAGAGAGGGGGCTTGTATCCCAGACTGGCAACATTTTGTGTGTGTGTGTGTGATCCTAGGGATTGAACCCAGGGGTGTTTTACCTCTGAGCTATATCCCTAACCCTATTTATTTATTTATTTATTTCATTTTAATTTTTCTGGTACTGGGGATTGAACCCAGGGACATTCTACCTCTGAGCTACATCCCCAGCCCTATTTTAATTTTTATTTTGAAACAGAGTCTCACTAAGAGACTTACTCAGGGTCTTACTAAGTTGCTAAGGCTGGCTTTGAACCTGCATCCTCCTGTCTCAGCCTCCCCAGTACTTGGTTTGCTTCTGGGCCTTCTCTCAGTTCACAACTGCCTCTCCTGCTGCAGGGCAGATCCTGGGACCAGGCCGGCATTTCCCAGGTTTGGGACTCTGCATCTCCTCGGCCTTTGGTTCTGACATCTTACACATTTTCCTGCCATAGAAGTCGATCAGAAGGCCAGGACTTAGCTCAGGGGCCTGGGGTGGCGGACATTGCTTCCAAAGAGACCCCCGCATTCCACACCTTACGGACACTTTCTGTTTTGGTGTCATTCTGAACCCACCTTCCTTCACTGGCTTCTGATTCATCAGATGCTTGTTGAGCGCATTCTAGGCGCTGTGCTAGACTCTTGGGATGAAGCAAGCATGTTCTGTGCCTTCAGGAGTTTCCAGTCTGGTGGGAGCGCTGGATGTTGATGAACTGAGAGCCAAGTGGGGAATGTGGAGCAGGGCAGCGTGCTGGCTAGGAAAAGCTCAGCGACGGTGGGAGCACGAAGTGGGGCCATCAGTGCCGTCAGGGAAAATGCCCCAAGAAGGGGCTTTGGAGCTGAGAGCAGAAGGAATGGAGCTCGGTGAGCAGGTCAGTGTGGGAGGAGGTGTCCCAATCCCAGGGAAGAGCACGTGTGTAGGTTGTGGACGGAAGTGAGAAACTGAGGCCACGGAGCAGGAGAGGACTACTGTCAGGAGGTAAGGGGACAAGGGACAAATCGGGGCAGCACAAAGGGCCTCAGTTTTTCCTCCATAAAGTATAATTATCAGTTACTTCTCCTGTCCATGCCGCAGAGAGATGGTGAGGATAGAATGAGAGCAGAGCCCTGCCACCGTGTTGCATGCACACCTGCTCACCGAGGCCACCCCGGACCCTGCTCTTCTCTTGTGGTGGAGGCTCAAAACTGGAATCACTGTCCTCAACTCAGTGGCACTGCTCAATCCTGGCAATGTGACACACTAGCACCTTCTATTTATTTCTGTCTTCTCTCCCTGGTTTTTTTTTTTTTTTTTTTTTTTTTTTTTTTGTGGTACTGGGGATTGAAGCCAGGGGCGTTCTACCTCCGAGCTATACCCCCAGCCCTATTTTTTAATTCTTTATTTTGAAACCGGGTCTCATGAAGTTGTGGAGGCCTCATTAAGAAGCTGAGGCTGGCCGCAAACCCAGATCCTCTGGTCTCTGCCTCCCAAGTACTGGGATTACAAGCATGCGCCACCACGCCCGGCTCTCCTTGTTTTTTTTTTAACCAGACACCATGTGAGTTTCTCGGTTATGAGCTCTCTCTCTCTCTCTTTCTCTCTTGCATGCACACACATGTGCATACTTATTGTTTATGCAAACAGAGTTGAAATCCTACTGCAGGAGTATTGTGTGGGGCTTGGGCATGAGCTTTGGTGTCCCGCTGAGTTTGCATCCTGGTTAGACTCATCACTAGCCATGTAACCTTGGCAAAGGCACTTAACCTCTTGAAGCCTCAGTTTCTACTGCAGAAGGAAGGGGAGGTCACCCACTTCACTGGCGTTTTAGGGTTAGACAACCTTAAGGATTGCATTATTATTCCTGAATGAATAGCGTCATGTCTGGCACCTTGTAGGTGCTCAATAAATGATACTGTCATCACTAAACATTTTGTGATCTGCTTTTCAGTTAAATATGGTATTAGTAATGACTCTTTAGGGTGAAAAGGCAGAGATACAACATACCCCCAGAATGAGGACTTCCTAGCTGTCAAGACCTTTCCTCCTTCCTCTGTGCTCCATTTGCATCTCTGCATCATCCTCCCTGGGCCAGGCGAACTTCATTCATACAGCAAGAGAGGTGGCCTCTGGCAGCTCCAGAGACATATTCTTGCATCCATTGGCCAGCCTGGAAAGAGATGGTCTCTTCTGGCTCCAAGGTGAACAGCCTCCATTGTGGACTCTGGGACACATACTCATCATGTTAGTTACTGTGGCCCTGGGATCTGAATTGGAGTGATCGGTGGCCCTGATTGCATGGTTGGAGTTGAGGGTAGGCATGTGGGGTAGAAGCAGGCTCCCCATGGAGGATGGAGAGGTCAGCAGAGACATGGCATTAGGGAGATCTCCTGTGAGGGCTCACAGCCAGAGTGGACCATAGGCCAACCTGCGGGCACTGTTGACCAGACTTCTCTAGCCATGCGGGGAGCATACCATAGGGGTGGTGCATACCAGACTTTGCCTGGAACCTAGACGTCCCAGGAATCCCAGTTGACACTCAGTCTTAAAGCTAATGAACTGCTTGTCTATTTCTCTGTCTCTGGGCTGAATCCAGTGGGCAGTGACCCAACACCCAAGTGATTTGTGGGCCTGCAAGAGGAGGGGAGAAGCTGATTATGGAGTCAGCAATTACTCTGCCCAAGCCCCTGCCTGGCAGGCCTTATCTTTATTTATAGCTGGCTGAGCCTCCCAGAGCCCAATTTTTGCCCTTGAGTGACTAGTGCACTGCAGTTTTAGTTCATAAAACACTGTTTGTTTATAATCCTTAACGGATTCTGTTTTATTAAAGGAGAAGGCTCCATGCAGAGTATAAATAAAGTTAACTGGTTAAGTTTTAGTTTGCATTCACAGTGGATATGCATTAGACAGGAACTTACCCCGGAATTATGCACACTCATGACCTGACTTTATTAAAAAAAAATCTTAACAGTCTCCAAGGCCTGGACCAAACTTTTTCCAATGAAAGTAACAAGGAGAAGCCAAAATAAGATACTAAAATCTGCTCTGCTGCAGAGGAGTTTTACATTTGTCTGTTTTTAAGTTGCTGTTTGTTTTTGTTTATTCATGAGGCAATGCAGCAGCCAGTATGTCTTTGTATTCAGTTCTGTGATTTAGGGGGTAACACTGGGGTAGAACTAGATCTATTTCTTTTTTAATGAAAGTGAGAGATTCTAAGTCATGGAAATAGCGAGGGCTACTTACAACAGAGTCTTGAAGGATGGGTCAGATTCTGACTAATACAGAAGCAAAAAAGAAGGAAAAGACTTGAGTCAGGCCTATAACAATGGGGAAGTTGCTGCAGATATTGCAAGAGGATCAGCTTGCTCAGGGCATGGAGATGACACAGGGCACTGGATTCAAGGAGACACCTGCTGCCGGTGGTGGCCAGGTCCGAAGGGTCTTACACTCAGGCTAGGAGGCAGTGGAAACCACTGGCTTCTTGAGATG
This sequence comes from Glis glis, assembly GCA_004027185.1. Lineage (NCBI taxonomy): Eukaryota > Metazoa > Chordata > Mammalia > Rodentia > Gliridae > Glis > Glis glis. The sequence goes on along the minus strand of PVJS01023117.1, from coordinate 1,070 downwards.
TTGGGGACAGTGTTGGACTAACCTTTGACCTGCATGATTCTTTTTTTTATTTTTATTGGTGCATTGTAATTATATATCATAGTGAGATTGGCATACCTTGCTTGGTGTATTTTCCTCCTCACACCACCCCACTCCCTTCTCCTCCCTCCCCATACATGTTAGTGAGATTAGTAGTGACACCTTCCTGTATGGACATAACATTATTTGAACTGTTTCCTTCCTCTGTCCTCCTTTTTCCCCTTCCTCCTCCCTCCCTCAACCCCTTCCACTATTAATCTCTCTTCTTGTTTATCTGAATTTCTTTTTGTTCCTATTTGCTCTCTAGCTTCCACATATGAGAGAAAACATATGAGACTTGATTTTTTGAGAGTGGCTGATATCTCACTTAGCATTATATTCTCCAGTTCCATCCATTTTCCTGCAAATGACATAATTTTGTTCTTCTGTATGACTGAGTGAAATTCTATTGTTTATATATACCACATTTTCTTTATCCATTTGTCTGTTGATGGGCACCTAGGTTGATATCATAATTTGGCTATTATGAATTGTGCTGCTATGAACATGGGTATTCATGTATCACTATAGTATTCTTCCTTTAATTCTTTTGGAAAGGTACAAAGGAGTAGTATGGCTGGTTCGTATGGTGGTTCTGTTCCTAGTCTTTTGAGAAACCTCCATACTGATCTCCATATTGATTGTACTAATTTACCCTCCCACCAACAGTGTATAAGAGTTCCTATTTCCCCACATCCTCACCAGCATTTATTGTTTGTATTCTTAATGATTGCCATTCTAACTGGAGTTAGATAGAATCTAAGTCTAGATTTGGTTTGCATTTCCCTGATTGCTAATGATTTTTTTTTGTGTGTGTGTGGTACCGGGAATTGAACCCAGGGGCGTTCTACCTCTGCGCTATACCCCCGGCCCTATTTTTTATACTTTATTTTGAAACCGGGTCTCACGAAGTTACGGAGGGCCTCACTAAGTAAAGAGAGAGAGAGAGAGAGAGAGAGAGAGAGAGAGACAGGGAGAGAGAGAGAGACAGGGAGAGAGAGAGCGAGAGAGCT
>PVJS01023116.1:0-29914 GCA_004027185.1 Glis glis | reverse complement strand
AGGGCCGGGGGTGTAGCGCGGAGGTAGAACGCCCCTGGGTTCAATCCCAGGTACCGCAAAAAAAAAAAAAAGAAAAAGAAAACAACTCTAAGTACAACAGAGATTCAAGAGGATATTGTGAACAACTACATATTAGTCACTATGAAACCCAAGAAGAAATAGAAAATATGAAGTATTGAAATTAGTGCAAGAAAAAGAAGAGTAAATGAATAGGTTAATAAATATTAAAATATGGAATTTGAGTTAAAGACCTCCCCTTCAAAAAATTAAAATGTTTATGTTCAAATTATTTTAGAAGTGAATTACAAGGATTTTCCATTTCTTTAACTATATTAATCTTTGAGAAGAAAAGTCAAACCACTAGGCTAATTTCACAGGACAAAACGAATCACCTTTTTTTAAAAAACTAAATACAAATAACAGAAAATTAAAATCAAAGCCCCCCAGCATGTTACATAAAGGTCAAAAATTCTAAATAATATTTTATTTACATGATTAAATATAAGGGCACCATAATAGTAGAGGGATTATCTAGTTTTAAATTTTTTCTTTGAGAGATGCATATTGAAGCATTTTTGATGAAATGATAAAATATCTGGAATTTGCTACAAAAGATCCAGTGTGGGAGATGTGAAGAAGGAGCAAAAAGCCAGGCATGGTGGTGCACGCCTGTAATCCCAGTACTTGGGAGGCTGAGACAGGAGGATTGCAGGTTCACAGCCAGCCTCAGCAGGTTCAAGACCAGTTTCAGCAACTTAGCGAGATGCCCAGCAACTTAGCGAGACCCTGTTTCAAAATAAAAAATATAAAGGGCTGGGGATGTAGCTCAGGGGTAGAATGTCCTTGAGCACCAAAAAAAAAAAAAGAAGAAGCAAAAAGTGAAATGAACCATTATTTGATCATTGTTAAAATCAGATGGTGAACACATAAGAGATGGCTATGCTATTCTCTATACTTTAATATTTATTTTTGCATAAAAATGATATTGTATAGGTTATTCCAGTATCAAAACAGTAGTTTCAAAAATCAAATACATTTAAAAATTCACAACAGTATTAGACTTAAGGATAAAAATATATAATTGATGCAGAAACAATATTTGATAAGATTCAACATCTACTTTACTGTGATTTTTTTTAAAAAATTCTTATCAAATCAAGAGTACAATCAACTTCCTTAACTTTTTATAAGGTAATGGTACAAAAATCTAGCAGGGTGCTTTCCCTATAAAATTGGAAGCAAGAAAAGGAAGCCATCATTAGCACTACTGCTATTTCACATAATACTGGAGGTCTTGGCTCATGCTATAAGAAACAATACAAGAATAAGGTTTTCCAAGAAAGGGATAAAACTGTCATCATTTGCAAACAGATGAAAAAGAGAATTCAGCAAATTAAAAGAATACAGGCTCAATTTATAAAAGTCAATAGGATTTTAATATCTTAAAGACATCAGCTCTTCCCTCCAATTAATCTCTAAGTTCAATGCAATCTTATTCAAAATATCAGTTGAAACTTAGACTAACTCATTAAAGTCATTTGAAATTTTATACAAAGCAGTAAAGATCCACAAATACTGAAGTTGACACTGAAAAAAGTGTCAAAGATAGAAACAGGGAGCCCTTCTATCAGATATTAAAAGTAAATTTTAAGGAGAATTGACTGGGGAGGAGCGTAAGGAAATTTCTGAGGTGATGATGATATTCCAGCTCTCGATAAGGAATTGCATTGCACAAAAAGACGCCTTTGTCAAAACATATGCCTTACATTTGCATATTTCATTGTACCTAAACTTTACATTAAAAGGAAAACTATACATACTGAACCCAAGTTAACAACATGCAGGTTGATGCATATGACAGGAAGTGCCCTGATGTCTTCATTTAACTTGGACTTGGATGGAGAGATGGGAGGATACATATTACAGCAGGTGCAGTAACGTGCTTCTAGTGGAAACACAGTAGGAAAACCATAGTAATGAAGACAAGGTGACCTGGCGGGAGAACAATATGGACAACAACGGAATCCGTGGTGCTCTGTTGAGGCGGCCCAGAGCGCAGAGGGGGAGGCGCGTGTGCGTAAGGACTTAATGCAGGATAAAGATGGCGCCACAAATCGAAGTGGAAAGAATGGCACTTAGTGAGAAAGGATGGGGCAGCTAGCTCACTCCATGGTGAAAAATAAAACCGGCTATTTAATACCTCATACAGAGATGGAAAGAGAGTAGATTAAAGATCTAAGGGTAAAAGGTATTTTTATAAAATTAAAAAGGAAAAAAAACTGTAGGAGAATACCTATGTCACCTAGATGGCCTAGATGGGAAGAACTTCTTTTTTTTTTTTTTTTTGCGGTACATGCGCGAGCTGAGGCTGGCCGCGAACCCGGATCCTCCGGTCTCCGCCTCCTAAAGTACTGGGATTACAAGCGTGCGCCACCACGCCCGGCCCGGAAGAACTTCTTAGATAAAACCTCCAAAGCACAATTCATACAGCCAAAAAATGGTTTACATTGAAATTAAGTATTTTAGCCGAGCGTGGCGACACACACCTGTAATTCCAGTATTTGGGAGGCTGAGACAGGAGGATTTCAGGTTCAAGGACAGCCTCAGCAATGTAACAAGGCTTTCAGCAACCTAGTGAGACCCTGTTTCAGAACAAAAATAATTTTAAAAAGGGGTGGGGGTGTAGCTCAGAGTACCCAGTACCACACAAAAAATATTTTCCACTCCACAAAGGATATTACACATTTAATAAATAGATAACAAAATAGAAGAATACATTTATAATGTCTTGAACAAAAAAAAAACAAAATCCATCTGGAATATACAAGGAATTCCTGCAGGTCAATAATTTTTTTATTTTATTGGTACATTATAATCATACATCATGATGAAGTTCAGAGTGATAAAGGCACACATGCACACAGCACTCAGTGAGCCTCCCCCCCAGCTCCCACCCCACTTCCTCACCCTCCCTGTGCACAACACTGTGATTGGCATTGATTAATTTGTATTTGTACAACATGTCCATTGGTCAATATTTTTTAAAAAACCCAGAAACCTCAATTTGCAAATGGGCAAAGGATGAGAATACAAAATTCACAGAAGAGGCAACCTAAATGACTATGATGTACGTGAAGACATGCTCAAAATTAGTAATCAGGACTGTAAATGAGAGCAACAATGAGATGTCACGTTACACCAATTAAAGTGGCAAGAATTAAAAAGCTGGTTAAGACCAGATGTTTGTGGAGTTATGGGGTTGTGAGAGCCTTGGCACTGGGCAAGTCTCTTCACCAAAGCACAGCTGGAGATGCTAAACGGGTGGAAAACATCCAAGCACCCATCAGTGAGAGAATGGATTGACTAGATGTAGCAAAAACCACTCGGGATATAATATTCACTAGGGGGTTAATATCATTAGTATGATATTCTTCCCCTAAATGAATGCATTTCATGAAATAAGTTGGAAGCAGCAGTCTATGTGTAGACTATAATAACACAGATGGATCTGAAAAGGAATGCTGGTAAGTGTAGGTCATATAATCCAATTTTTGTTAGTTGAAAACACATATATAATCAAGACTAGAGTCATATCCTGACAGAATCCTTGTCTTGGTGCGCTAGAGTTCTCGGAGAGAATTCACTGGTCTTGATTCACTGGTGGGGCAGTCAGAGCCCCCATGAGTGCTCAGATCAGAAACATTCCCTACGTCGGGTCCCAGAAAGCCTGGGGTGGCATCCTCATGCCCACCAGGGAGTTGGTACCTGCCACAGTATGTCAAAAATTGTTTTCCTTTGCTCTGGAATAAACAATTAACAGACCTGTAAAAACTAAAAACGACAACACATATATAATAATAGTTTACATTTTAAGATAATATATCTAAACAAAAGGATGCATATTAAACATTAGAATAGTTGTCCAGTGGAAAAAAGAAGGAAATGGGGTAAAAGGAAATGAATGGATGAATGAATGAATGAATGAATGAGAACCAAAGTTATAAACAATGCTGGTTGGGGGCCCTGGTCTGGGACCACCCAAGATACCAGGAGGACCTCTGAGGATGATTAACTAAAGCTTTCCTCAATTTGTTCCCAGAGGTGTCATCATCCCCCATGGGGACATTTTACCCGAGACTACCCTCTGTGCTTTTATAGATTTCATTACAATTGCAACAGTTTTATGTTCCACTGTTAAGAGTTGAATAAAACTTTACCCATAAAAAGTAAATCATAGCAAATCCCCAGACAAATGGAATGGTCCCAGCATCATAATATTAATTTATATGACATGTGCAGTAGAACTTTCATCTGCAGAGCACCTCAGATGAAAATGACTTACAGGGTTAAAGAAGAGTTGGGGCAGGCTGAGAAAGAGCCAGTCCAGAAGACAAATGTACCAAACGGCTATCGATAAGCTAAACACAGGGCTCGCTTCACCACACCACTGGGTGCCAGACAACTCAGAGGTGAAATACCACCGCCGTTAACTGCTCGCGCAGAGTCTCAATTTAAGAAAGAGAATAAAGAAAAATAGCCTGCCTGCAAACAGTGCACGAGGGGATCTGAGAAGGCACAGCGTGATGAACGCGATTAGAACTGCTCGGGAGAGCCGCACAGGGCTGTGGAGTTTCATCTTGTGCACCCAGCCTGGCTTCTCTGACTACACGGGTCCTCAATGGCAAGGTGTGGCTGGGCTCTGTGGCGCACACCTGTAATCCCAATACTTGGGAGGCTGAGACAGGAGGATAGTGCATTGCAGGCCAGTGCACCGTAACCTAGTGAGACTCTGTTACCAAATAAAAAAATCAAAAGGGTTGGGGGTGTAGCTCAGTAGTGGAATACCCCTGGGTTCAATCCCCAGCACCACACATAAAAAATGGCAAGATATGGGTGTTACTTTTAATATGCCCTCTTCTTGCTGCATATACTCAGAGACACACGTTCATGGTACAGGTATATGCACGTAAGAAGCAGTGATCAATAGTACTCCCCACGGTTCATTCGGCAGGTGTGCCCCACTGCGATCCTGGCACTGCTGTGAGCACTGGGGAGTGGACCTGCCGGGAGGCTTGTGTTCCAGTTATCTATGTTATGCAGGGTGAGGAGGAGATGGACAAGAGATAATACACAAAGGCTTGACTGTCTGGTAGTAAAGATGAGTGGGGGGCCAACCAAGAGTGATGGAGGAGCCATGCCTGTAACCCCAGTACTTGGGAGGCTGAGACTGGAGGGTCACAGGTGTGAGACCAGCCTTATCAACTCAGTGAGACCCTTAGCAATTTAGCAGGACCCTGTTTCAAAATAAAAAATAAAATAGGGGTATAGACTGGAGGTAGACTGCCTCTGGGTTCAACCTCCAGTATAGGAAGGGGAAGGAAGGAAGGAAGGAAGGAAGGAAGGAAGGAAGGAAGGAAGGAATTTTAGAAAGGGGGCTACTGATGGAGGGGGCTATTTTAGAAAGCCTGGGCCAAGAAGCCAGCAGCTAGGGAAGACAGACAAATCACATGTGTCCCTCTCTACCAAGGAGAGAATTTATGTCTCTTAATTCAGTGGTACACAGTAGGTATGTTTAGAATACAGTGGGTGCTAATTAAATAATGGAGACTGGGTGACCACAAGTAGACCAGATCTCAGCCTCTCCTAAAATGCCCCCCTGCATCTGCAAAAGGCAGCCCAGCACCCCGCCCAGGGTTCTGGAGGAAGCAGCGTCACCGGCCCCTCCCCACCAGCCTGATTCTATCCGCTCTTTTGATGGTGAGATGCAATGACAGATCAAGCTCTGTAGGAAGGCATCAAGAGGAAGGTAAGTGACAGGTACCAAGTGGGTCCCACAGGCTATAAACCTGTCACAAAGAAAATAAAGATGATACGAGTTTATGTCTGCGAAGCCCTCGCCTCCAAGGAAACCCAGGGTCTCTTTGCAGGTTGGTTCTTGGAGTAATTAAATATCAAGGTGAGACTTAGTGACACAGGGAAGAGCTCCTTGGCTTCATTTCATAGAGAGGGAAACTGAGGCCCTGAGACATTCGTTAAACACCCTGAGGGCAAACTATGGCTGGCAGAGGCAAAACATGGGGTTGAAGCAGTTGGGTGCATTACTAAAAGACACACACACACACACACACACACACACACACACACACGTGTATTGCAAGGAACCTTGGAAACGAGGGACTTCTGCCTGAACTATGTAAACTGACAATATGTACCTAATAATTGTTTCTCTCTCTCCTTCACTCTCCTTGGAAGGCTTTGCCAAGAGATCATCAATGCCTTTTGAGAGATAATATGTCATGGTTGAAAGAGCATAGGCCATTCAAATGCAATCGCATTTTACAAGAACAAGAAAAACAACAACAACAAAAATGCATGTGTTAAACAGATTTGAGGAGTTGCCTCCGTGGGGAGAGGGAGGGTGGCTGAACCTGAGGAATGAGGTCGGAAGGGAATAAATAAGTAAATAAAACTGAAAAGAATGGGCTTGGTTTGAAAAGACGGAGCTAATGTGTATGATTAACCCAGCTCTTTGCAACTGAGGTAAAAACCAACTACATATGCATGGGAGTTAAACAGATCTGTTTTGAATATTGACCCACTGGCAAATTCCTTAACTTCCTTCCCTGAATCCCAGTGTCTTAGTGGAATAAACAGAGATTGATAATAATATGCGCAGCCCATATCATTTGTTTTCAAAATCATCAGTGCCCAGGAAGAATTATCTTCTCCTTTCAGGACACATGGAAGATTCTAATGGGTTGCCACTGTGACCCAGAATCAGCAGAATGATGTGACCAGTTCTGGCAAGAAGACAAGAAATGGCTTCATCTGTTTATTACTTACTACTTGGAGAGAAAACAATAAATAAAATATCTGTGCATGAAATATCCCCTTTCCTCTCCCAGGACTTGTGTAGGTTCCCTTCCAAGATGAGCCCGAAAGGTCTTGAGATTGCCCAGCTTCTACCTTTTCCTTAGGTGGAGAGTTTGCAGGCGGTGAGTCAAGATGGCTAGGCCAAGAGGCTGGTGCAGGATCATGCCTGGTGGGCACCTTGCTGGGCAATTGCTGGAACCAACTGGTTTTTGCAAACTTACTGGTTTTTGCAAACTTGCTGGTTTTTGCAGGAATGAGAAATGAACTTCTATCGAGCACTGCATTCTTGGGATCGTCCTTTACTGTGGCACTGTTTAGTGTAACCTGATTTATACACATACAACTATCATTAGCACCATCTCCCTTACAGCAGGGACCAGCTGGCCCCAGATACTGCAGAACATGGAGGCGAAGAGGAAATCAAGCATTGATCTATTGGCTTTTGGAACTTTAAATATGAGCAGGGAAATAAGCCATGATCTATACTACTGGAACGTAGAAAGTCCACATTCAGGTATCACTGTAGATTTGACTGGCTGCTTCTGAGAGGGAGCTTACCTTTAATCTAGCTTACCCTCCCCCAGATCATCCAGCCCCCTGCGCATCTTTTTTCTCCAGGAGTCACTAAAGCCCAAAACAAATCCCCTTATGTGAAGATTTTACAGTGGTCCTTCTCCCCGCCTCAGAGTAATAGTTGTCTGTTATCTTTAGTTAGAAAATTAAAATTTTGACTCAGCCAAAGCTGAAAGGTAATACAATCCTATAACCTTGTGGTTTCATCTGTTTATTACTTACTGCTTGGAGAGAAAACAATAAATAAAATATCTGTGCATGTAATATCTCCTTTTCCCTCCAGGGACCCATGTAGGCTCCAAATAACCTCAGTGTGAAGCAATGTTTGCAGAGTCCACCGGCTCCTTGATGGCGCTCTCATTAACCTTCTCAACCTTCCCATTCCTGTGTCTCGGCTCTGGCCACTTCTATTTAATAATGTTGGTACAAACAATTGCACAGGCTATCATCAGAGAGGGGGGCGTGTCCTCGCCCACACCCAAACAGTGCATCAGCCCCCATAACTGCAGGACTAGAAAACCTCCAGTGGACCATAGCATAAAGAGGAAGCTATGGAGATGACCATATTAGTCATAGCAAAACTGATCTTGGTCATTATGTCGAGCAGCTGGCTCCCCACCCCAAGACCTCTGCATTCCCTCCAGCCCAGCTGTCCCCAGAAGACAAGGTGGAAGCCAAGCATTATGCTGAGTGCTTAAGGACCACTGCGCAGAATGAGATTCTTGCAACCCTGCGGACTCCACAGGAAGAGTTTCTAGGTGCCCCGGAAAGGGAGAGAGGTTCGAGGTGGTCAGGAGGCTGTGTGGGGGGGTGACAGGGGACAGCTGCCTGTTGGTGTGGCCTGTCACTTGTCTCACTTGTCACCCCCACTTCTGCTCACCTGCTTCCCTGGCTCAGCTCAGCCACATCCTTTCCCGTGGCAGGAGCCAGAGGGACACTGGCCCTTGAGCATCTGCGCCTCCTCCAGCGCCTTGAGAGGTTGTTCAGATTCCAGGGGAGCAGGCACCCTGGTGGGCTTCTCTCTGAGGCCCTCTGCCTGCCTCTGGGGTCTTGGTCCTTCTGCTGTCTCACAGTGGCTCTCAACTCCATCAAAACAGAAGAGGATCCCCTAACTCTAAGCCTTTTACAATTTGACAGCAACACCTTTATAATAATGCATTAGTTCTCCCAGATAATTTTAAGCCTCTTATCTTTAATTGTGGAATTAAGGATTTTATCTCCCATGAAAGGAATTTCACGCTTCAAGTAAGCAATGTACAGGGTAGAGGTGGAAGGGAGCCTCCCAGGGTCCCTGCAAACCACACTAAATCACAGCGAGCCCAGAGTGGTGCGCTTCCGGAACGTGAGGGGGTTAAGGATGGAGGTCAGAGAGAAGGCATGGTCAGAGGCGACTGTGACTGTTTGGTCTCTTGCTCACTGGGCTAGCCTCACGTGAGTGTCATCGTTGCTGCCTCTAAAGACCTTTCTGCGATGGTTGCAGGGGGAAGTCCCAGAATGTCTGGTATCTTGCATGGTGGCACCCAGACCTGCAGCAGAGGTATCCAAGCCCTCTACCCTCCCTTGGTCCTTTGGTCTTGACCCTTAGACCTGATGCTACACAGTCCATTCCTTCTGGCCCTTCCTCTCCCTCCCCAGAGTCACCCTCACTGCCATGTTTGTGGCCCTTCCCACACAGCCATCGCTTTCCCCCTAGGAAGACTGTCCACTCCCTCAAAGCAGAGGACTAGCAAAGGGATCCCTGAGGATGTGGGAGGAGCGAAGGATCTGGAAACCTCCTATTCAGCAACACTTCAGCTCCAGAGATAGAAAGAGCCGAACTATCAGAGAGGGAGCTCCAGTCACAGGAGAAGGCCTGAGAGAAGAGACAGCAGAAATGTGGGAGCCTGACCCAGGATGCGGATGGTTTCCCGCATTGCACGCAAGGGTGGGCGGCCACGTGAGTGCGTGTGCGCATGCGCCAGAGCCTATGTTGCGGGGAAACTGACATCTTTGGCAATAATTATAGTTACCAAGAAACTTTAAAAGTGAGAAAAAGAGCTGAAACTTTGGCTAGCTAAAAGTAATACTAATTACAGGCTTTATGCAAACGATGTCTAATTATCATGCAACACAATAATAATATGTCTATCACTACAATGTGTCAGATTAACTTTCTTGTAAATTTTCCATAACAGTTCTGAACTTTCTTCGTGTACACGTTGTGCAAATAAAAAGATTAGAAATCAACATGACTGCATTGTCTTTTCAAGCCCTTTGCCCATATTTCTGTATGTTTGTTTATCTTTTTCTTAATGATATTTAAATGGTTTTTATGCACGGAGGAGAAATACTTTCATCTACTATATGTGCTGTGAATATTTCTTCAAGCATGGGATTTATCTTTTAATTTTGATGGTGTGTCAGGTTGTATAGAGAAATTGGTCTGATTAAGTCCTTTATAATCATACTTCATGTGCTCACTTTCCATGCAGAACACTCGCCGGTTCACAGATTTTTAAAAACATAGGAAAAGTACCCATTATGCCCATTTTCTGAAGCCTGACATTCCTTTGAACAGGAAATAATCTTTCTTTCTACAATTAGAGATAAAAGGGTTACAAATGCACTAAGCCTTAGCAATAACACATTAGTGTGTTTCAGGTAAATGTGTATGATAACAGTCTTTCCTGTGTTTATGGGAGGAGGTTTCATTTAGAAAGCAATCGAGAATTCGGGGCCAGAATGGGTGAGGGAGAGAGGCCATCAAGAAGAGTTCCAAAAGGAGAGACTGACCCCCTCCTAGAACCTTCCCCGCCCCTCCGTGTCCCACAGCACACATGTATATCCCCGTCAGACGGATCCAGTTGTACTATAATTACTGTTTACTTCTCTGACTAACCTACTTCCTTATCCTGTGTTTGACGGGCAAGGACTGCATCTAACTAGTTCACCATTGTATCTAGAGCACTACGCCTTGTAGGTTTTTAATACACAATCATTGAATTGGTGAATGAATAAAGGAATCAAAAAACCAACATTATTACTTTCCTTAGGCTTGTGTGACCGGATCATTACTTCTGCTATATAAAGATAGAAAGGTATCTATCTGTTGTCCATGTTAAAGGAGACCCAGGCTGAGTTCCTATAGAATAAATTACCTCCCTTCCAGCATTTGCTCCAAAATGGCTCCAGAAATAAACACCCAAAAGAACCCCACTCAAAGACCAAGCTCTCCTTGGGAATTCAGATTCCAGTAGACCAACGTGAATGAGGATGGGACCTCTCCTCCCCTTGCCCAAGAGACACAGAGCTTCCCTAAACTCTGAAGCAGAGACGGCTGGGTTTGGGGGAGTTACCCAGAGGAATCAACCTCATTCAACAGGGACCCTGGTCTCTCACACCTCACTCCCCCAGTTCTCCAGCTCTCTTTTCATCTACAGATCTGCAGCACATCTGTTTTCTTTCCATTAGTTGGCTTCCCCTGCCCCTCTCCATGTTTTATGACTGATCTGGCTCAAATTGCCATAGAAATTGGCTGAACGTTCAATCCTCCATTAGCTGACCTCTGATAACACTGCATCCCATGCTCTGTGCCTGACCCCTGCGATGGTTCTGAGTCCTGTCTAGACTACATAGGCCCTTCCCTGCCCACCCATCAAGACTGACCTTTTCCCTGTCCTTCCTGGTACCCTCGGCCTGATGACCCTGGCTCCACCTCATTCCGGTACCTCGTACAGACATGTGCATCCTCTGCTCCGCACCCTGCCAATACACTCAGCACTGACCAGAGTCCCCTGCCTGACCATGTCTAAACCTGCCCTGGACCAGATCAGCTCTTTCTGGATAGGTCAGTGCATGCACACCACAGACTAGGGGATTGTTTGCTGCCCTAGGTTCGTCTTAACTCCGGGGCTGTGTATGTATCCCCACCTGCTTACCTCTGTTTTCAAACTTCTGCTACCCATGCGCTTTACTCTGGGTTTCTCAAACCCTGTTTTCCTAGAATTGTTTGGGATCTGCCTCCTGGTTACTCAGTGATCATCCATTCTGGAAGCCATCCAGGCTGCTGCTCTGAATCCAGGATTGGTCCCTGCTCTACTAGCTGATAACTACAGACACCTTCAGATGGTACCTAAGTACCCTTCCCAGCCCAAACTCTGTGCTTCAATTCTGCAGGTCCCTTCTCAGCATCGTTCACTATTGTCCAGAACACAGAAGGGACAAAGACCACTTGTGCTCTATGATGCAAATACAAAATAAAATAAGATTTATTTGGGGAAGCTCATGGGTAGAGTAGTGAAGTACACAGTTTCTCATCTTTTTGCCATTCTGGAGAGAGTTTCTGGGTTGGGCACAGAAACACAGAGTGTCTGGGAAGGGTTCCAGTAGAAAGAACCTGCTTCCTAATGTTATAAATATTGATAGGGAAAGGGAGTTGAGGAGCATCTAGTTGATTACATAACAACTAGAGATGTAGGATTGAAGAGATTGCTGCTGCTATCAATCCATCCTTCCAGTGGGTTCTGAGAGCTGATCCAGCTCATTGCTAAGCCACCCAAAGTAGAGAGGACGTGAGTCTCAAGGTCTCCTCTCGAGCCCCCTCTTCACACGTGGCTCACCCACCCACCCCCTGTCGTATCCACACAAGCCTATTCTCAGCCCTTACCCAAATATCTGAAGCCTGCCTCATCTCCGGGCCCCAGCAAGATAATGCATACAGCCGTAATGATAACACATTAGTGTGTTTTAGATAAATGTATGTGATGATAACAGTCTGTGCTATGTTTATGGAAGGAGGTTTCATTTAGAAAGTACTGCAGAATTCAGAAGGGGGAGGGGGGCAGACTGCCACCAGGAGGTGCCTCTGAGCTACTGTGGGCTCCCCAGGCTTTCTGAAAGCATGGCCCCCCACCCCACTGTCTTAACTCACTTTTTCAGTCTCCTCTCCACCTCTTATCAAAATGCACTCATCTTCTGGCTCATTCTCCTAGAACCCTGCTTTCTAGTAGAACTGAAATCATGGTAGACATGATCTTACCATAATATGGGAACATAAACATTTCTTCCCCATTGTAGGAAAACCAGAGGGGCTTCTTCTAGGACATGGGGTAGACTTTCATTTGCTTGCTTGGCTTGGACTCCCTCCCCTCTTTACAGGTCCCATCTCTTTTCTATAGCCCCTGTTCCCCTGCATCCTTCTAACCCTGAGCTCCACTCCAGTTGGTCATGGGTGACTGCCTGGCTTCTTTGTGGCTTTGTTTTCTCATCATCAAAATAGAATTACATTAGTACCTTTTTGCAAAGAACTGTCCAGAGGATTAATGAGAAAATCGTACGTGAATCACTGGCACTCAATAAATGTTAGCTCTTATTATTTCTGTAAGCCTTTATATCTCATTCTTTAAGAAAATCAATTCAAATCAATCCCTCTATTAAGTAGTATTTAAGGGCAACGTATTTTACCCCTCCCAGGTAATATAACTGCATTTTAACTGGGAAAATGCTTTCATCCAATGAAGAAACACACTTGGAGAATGCCAAGCTTCCTGGAGGATAGAAAAGAAAACAGCTTCTGGGCAGGTGAGTTCCATTGACCCCTAATATTCAGTGCAGTAGGTGGGTGCCTATTACCCTGACATGTGTAGATAGTTGGGGCTTATCATCCAAATTTCTCAGAGCCTCAAGCCGGGAAAATAACAACCAGGACCTGTTTTTGTGGCTTTATTATAAAAGGATATTATAACAGATCATTTTATTTCTGCTGCTCATATCATATAGTCGATTTAAAAAACTTGTTCAAGCCGGGCATGGTGGCGCACGCTTGTAATCCCAGTACTTTGGGAGGCGGAGACCGGAGGATCCAGGTTCGCCGCCAGCCTCAGCTCTCTCTCTCTTTCTCCCTGTCTCTCTCTCTCTCTCTACCTAATGAGGCCCTCCGCAACTTCGTGAGACCCGATTTCAAAATAAAGTATAAAAAATAGGGCCGGGGGTGTAGCACGGAGGTAGAACGCCCCTGAGTTCAATCCCCGGTACCACAAAAAATAAATAAATAAAAAATTAAAAATTGTTCAAAAGAATTAAAGCATGATCTGAATAATTTAATTTGAATACCAAAACGTTCAGACTATCTTGCAATAGTAATGTTTATTCTTTATATAGATTGTTTTTTCTCTGTCTAAATCAACGCCACAATTCTACTAAACATTAACATCAGGTTGGGCAGACAATTATGAGTCAGGTGTTTCTAGCTTTTCCAAAGGCTGACGTTTCACCGTGCTTGTTTCCCTAAATTCCTCACAAACATCAAAATCCTCCTAAGGCGAGCTCTGTCCCTCACTGCCTTCGAGTTTGGATGAGCAACAACCATTTCTTAGCGGAACGCCAGCGTTGTAACCTGTTTTCTTCCCTCCGCCAGAGGAGTCTTCTGTTGCCTTTTAATTGTCTGAGTTTGTTTTCTTTATTTCTCTTAAGAAAGCAGAGCTCACAGAGGGGGAAAGGAGGAGTGTAGCTGTACCTCAGCAAACTTCAAAGTCATCTTTAATCTTGTAATCATCTTCATCCATCAGCTCACTCCTTTCCATGTCTCCATCTTTTTTTTTTTTCTTGGTCTATTTAGAAAAAACCTTTCCCACTCATTTGCTGACGTTAATTCTCCTGCTCTTTGGCCGCGCTAACTTGAGTTGCTTATCCTCCCTTGAGGCCCGCCCGGCCCTTTCCTTCCCAAGTCCAATTTTGCTCTGCACACAGGTTTTTAAGCCACCCTTTGTAAATCCACTTTGTAAAGAGCAAGCCATCGCCAATCTTCTTTCCCGGAGCAATTGTAATCCACTATGCTTTAATTATAGTGTCTATTCAGATGTTCCAAATTCCATCCAGTTAGAGATTTTAATACTTCTTCCCTCTGCACCATACTTATTACATTGATTAATTCCCCAAATGTGCTTTTTTTGAAGTTTAATACCCGAGGTCTTTGAAGCCACTGCTTACATAAGGAACTCTCAGAGATCATGATCACTGGTAAGGAGGAGGGCGCCTTGGAATTAACCACGAAACTCCGCCCTTGCTATGCCCAGCGCTCTAGTACTATTCCACGCGGAGCTTGATTTCCCAGCATCTTAGACAAGACAGTTCTCTCACTACCCTGGGACACACTGTGATGGATATGGCTTTGTCAACAACCCAAGCAGATCTGCACATGGGAAGTGTCACAGAAAAATGACCAATTGTTTCAGAATTTATTTTTATTTTTATTATTCATATGTTGATCAATTCTTTTAGAATTAGTTTTTATGTTTTTATAATTCATGTGTTGATCAATTATTTTGGAATTAATTTGTTTTTATTTTTATTATTTATGTTTTGATCAATTATTTTGGAATTTATTTTTATTTTTTATTATTTATGTGTTTATTTATTTATCTTTGGTAATGGGTGGGGATTGAAGCCAGGGGTGCTTTACCAATGAGCTACATTCCCAGCCCTTTTTTAATATTTTTATTTTGAGACAGAGTCTCAGCTTGGTCTCAAACTTGTGATCTTTCTGCCTCAGCTGAGTAGCTGGTGTTACAGGTAGGTGCCACTGCTCTCGGCTACATTTTTAAATTGACATAATAATTGTACCTATTTATAGAGTACAGTGTGATATTTTATTACATGTGTACAATGTATGAATTGCATGCAATTACATGTATACAATGTAATGCAATAATCAGGCCCAGGTAACTGGCATATCTATCACCTCATGGGTTTATCATTTCTTTATGTTGGGAACATTTAAAATTCTCTCTACTAGCAATTTTGAAATATACAATTTTTGGGGGGTGGGACTGTGGATTGAACCCAGAGACATTCTATCTCCAAGCTATACCCCCAGCCCTTTTTTAATTGAAACAGGGTCTTCCTAGGTTGCTGAGGGTTTCACTAAGTTGCTGAGATATAGGCATGTGCTACCATGCCCAGCTTAAAATATACAATTAATTTTTGTCAACTATAGTTACCCTACTGTGGCATAGAACATTAGAAGTTATTTCTCCTATCTGGTTGTACTTCTGTATCCATTAACCATCCTCTCTCCATCCTTCTCTTCCCCGCTTACCATTCCTAGCCTCTGGTAACATATTCTATTTTCTACTTCTAAGATCAATGTTTTTAGTATCCACGGATAAGTGAGAACATATGGTATTTGTCTTTTTGTGCCTGGTTTATTTCACTTAAAATACTGTCCTCCAGGCTCATCGATGGTGCTGCCAAAGACAGGATTTCATTTTTGGGGCTGAATACTATCCCATTGCGTGTATATACCACATTTTCCTCATCCATTCTCCCATTAACAGACACCTTGATTCTATACCTTGGCTGTTGTGAAGAGCATGACAATGATTATGGGCACATCGTGTCTTTATTCTCTGGGTCTTTTTTTTTCTCTTTATCACTGAGTGTTAAGCCATTTTATTATGATGTGCTTTGGTTTGGTTTCCCGCATCTTTCTTGAGCATTTCTTTAATCTCGGAATTGTGGATTTGTAGCTTTATCATATTTGGACAATACTTGGCCATTATGCCTCTAATTATTTTTTGTACCCTGCCTTCTCTTTGTTGACTACCCTTATATGTGTCTTGGATCACTTGAAGTATACCATAGTTGATGGTCTGCTTGTTTATCCCAGTCAGTCTTTTTTTTCTCTCTCTCTCTGTTTCATTTTTAAAATTTCTATTCTATGATTTCATATTCTATTACTCTTTCTTCTGCATTGACTAATCTGCCACCAATCCTTTCCAGTATCTACTTTATCTCAAAAAGTTCTCAGGGTGTCAGAAAAGTGCCAAAGACTTTCTGGAGTGAAACAACCTTGGAGTGATTGGTTCTTCCTTAAATGAATAACAAATTTTCATCTCATAAATTAGAGTTTTTACCTCTAGACGTTCCTTTCTTATGTTTTTCTCAGAATGTTCAATCTTGTCTCTAGGTTCTTGAACATTTGGGATTCTTCTAACAATTTTGTCACCTATATTGTTTTTGGGTTAGTATTGGTTGATTTCTTTTTTCTTATTATGGATCATATACCTTCTTGCTTCTTTCCATGCTAGACACTGTGAATTTTATCTTACCGAGAGCTGGAGAGTTTTGTATTTCTATCAATATTTTTGAGTTTTGTTCTGCTTCACTGTTAATTTACTTGGAAACAGGTGGGTCCTTTCTGGTCATGCTTTTAAGCTTGGCGAGGCAGAAGCAGACACTGCTTAATCTCGGGCTATTTTCACCCGGCTACTGAGGCAGGATGCTTGTGACTATTCTCCCTGGTGCCTCCTGAATTGTGAGATTTTCCATGCTGATGGACTGAGAACAACAATAACAAAACAAAACAAAAAAAACTTCCCACTTTTGTGTGAACTTTAGAGATTTTTCCCTCTTATCGTTTCAAGTGATTCTTTCCCCAGGCCCACGTAGGTTCCTGACAAGCATGCACGGATCAGCACTTAGATGAAGACTTAAAGGGACCCTCAACATTTCCAGAATTCTCTCTCTGTACAGCTCTCACCTCAGAACACTCTTCTGCAAACTCTGACGACGTCGGCCTCCTTAGGCTCCCAGCTCTGTCTCTTCAAATGAAGGAGACCACCAATATTTTCTTTTCCCTACACCATGACTTGGAAGTTCTCTCTTGGTATTATACTGGGGCAGTCATAAGAATCACACATTTGTTTTCTTTTTTTTTCTTTTCTTTTTTTTCTTTGTGTGTGCATGCTAGGGATTGAATCCAGGGACATTCTACTTCCAAACTACACCCCCAGCCCTTTTTATTTTTTTTAATTTCAAAACAGGGTCTCTCTAGGTTGCTGAGAGTCTTGCTAAATTGCTGAGGCTGGTTTTGAACCTGCGATCCTCCTGCTCCAGCCTCCCAAGCCACCACTCCTGGCTACATCATTTGTTTTCTGTCTCTCAGGGATCGGCGCCCTTTTTCTGATGTCTAACGTCTTAGAAACCATGGGTTCATATAAGGGGGCCCATCTTTTTTTTACTGATTTGTATGAGGGGCCAAATGTTTCTCCATTTGTCCCAAAGCAGCTGCCATGCACCTTAGCTTGATCTGCCCTGAAACTCTTCTCTGGGTGAGCATTCCTCTAAGTATTTAATGACCGTTTAAATTCCAATACTACATGTCATTCTCAACACTCTTCCTTAGCTGTGTAAATATGTAAATGAAAATATGTATTTACATTTCCTGTTACATTGAATTGATTATTTTTTCTCTTCCATAAATGGTTTCCTTGAACCAGCATGAATGCTTGTTCCTTTTTTTTTTTTTTTGCTGTTCTCTATTGTTTTCCACTCTTTTTGAACAGCACTGCTACTGCAGACTAAGTGGAAGCAAGCTCATCATTGCTGGCTTAGACTCAGTTTCAAGCACCCAGGAAAAAAAGTTCAGTCATTTTGATGGTCTCATTCTGAGTCCATTTTTCAGGTTTCATTTTTTTTCCTCATGTAGTGAAGACTTTCAAGGAGAGGAGATATTCCTGAGAATTGGGGAGAGGGCGGCCTTGAGAATAAGAGAGAAACTCACTCTCCCAATTGTTCACTGTTCCACAGTACAATCCGGCCCTGACTTCCCATCCATACCGTATCTGAATTGGAATGATTTGTGCCAGATTTTTCTTATTTGTTTAGCTCTTCCCTTTCCATTATACATCCTCTTAATCCATCTAATATTTAATGGTTGTATTTAACACACAAACACACACGAGTCCCCATTTGTGCATGCCAAAAACAGACGACTTTATTTCTTAACCTATTTTTTCATGCACCATAATAAAAAAGACCCGGATGCTACAAAATCTACCGGTGATGCCAGGACTGACAGCCTGGGAGAATGGGTTCAGTTGAAAGCCTGTTAATAGAGAGTGGAGCTCCCCATGCCCTGGGGGAAAAAGGTGCTATAAAAACCCATAATTTTGTTGCCACAGATAGACCAGCTCCACAGCACACAATAGAGCCGGAGACGTTTGCTTTCATCTAGTTCCTGTGATTTCACCATGTCCCCTTGATTTTACACGAGGTGACAGAATAAAGTTTTCTGTCCCAACTCCTGCCTTCCCAGTGGGCCTGTCCTCCGTGCTGACGTGCCGCTGTTTTCTGTTCTCCCAGCAGCAGGGCAACGTCAAACTCTCCGGATGAAGCCCACGCTGGCAGCCTGTCAGGAGCCCGAGGGCCCAGCTCATCAGGCAGAAACAGAGGGACTCGAGCTGCCGGCGTGTTCTGAGGCTCAAAAACACACTCCCGGAGTGCTGTCAGGGCAATTAAAATCAGTCAAACCCTTTCTGAGCTCAGGTGTCCAGAAACACAGGAGGGTCACTCTAGTCCACCCCACCGAGGGCCCATTGCTCGCAGGCTGTCTCCCTCGTGGGCCCAGCCAAATAAGACAGTGAGGAACAGGAAAGCCGCTCCTGTCCTCCAAAGTCACTTTCTGAGCCAGGCATGGTGGCACAAGCCTATAATCCCAGTACTGAGGAGGCTGAGACAGGATGATTGCAGGTTCGAGGAAGTCTCAGAAATACAGAAGACTCTCAGAAACCTAGCAAGACCCTGTTTCAAAACAAAAACTGAAAAGGGCTGGGGGTAGAGCCCAGAGGTAGAATGCCCCTGAGTTCAGTGCCAAAAAAGAAAAAAAAAAGAAGTCACTTTCTGTCTGCAAGGTTGGACCCTCACAAACTAGTGCAGTCGTACACAGCAGGCCCTCCAGGGGACCTGGGGGAGTAACCCCGCGTTCAGGGGGTGTAACCATGCCACCTCCACCCCATCCCTGGGAAAGAAAAAGTCACAGGATGTTGGAGAAATGCCAAGAACCTTCTGGCACGTGCCATCCTTATTGGTTCCTCTTTAAATGAATAACAAACTTCTTCCACTTACATCAAAAATGGCTCATGTTTGAGAAACTCTTTTTATATTCACTATTTAACAAATTATATCAGGTCCCTGTTTGGTGCCCGGAACAGTGCTAGGCAGAAGGCCTGTGGGGGAGAGTGAGGTAGACATGTCGCAGCCTTCGCCGGGTACATAGAGCATGGCAGACTTCAGACAAGACAAAGCATTTGCAAGAGAGATTAAGGACTACATGGTAGGCACGAACGGCACTGGATGTGAACGCACATGAGAGGGACATGCCTGTGGGGCTTGAACACTCATCCAGGCTCGCAAAGGTTCAGAGAATCCCTGTGGAAGTCATACCCACGTTGAAATCGACAGGATGAAGGAAAATAGGGGCTAAGGGAAGTGGGGTGGGAGAGACACTTTCATGAGTGGACATCGGTGGTATTTGGAGAAGAGTGCTCCAGGCTGGTGGACTATTGGAGACAAGGAAGAGCTCTGTGACTGGCTTTTCAAGACCAGTTTGAGCTTCAAGCAAAGGGAAGGTATACAGAGAATGGGGGCCTGGGACTCAACAGGGCCCAGAGCCGCAGTCTGTCACCCAGGTGAGGACTCTAGAGTTTTAACCCGTCGATGGCAGGGCACCACTGGAAGGTTTTAAGTGGGGCCCAGCAGAATCAGAGTCACGTTTTAGAATGATCACTCGGTTGGGAGTGGGGGGGGGGGAGTAGGGAGGGAACGGGGTTGGAGATAAGGAAAACAATTCGGAAACCATGGCCGCCAAGGCCAAGAATGACCGGTCTGCATCGAGTCAGCAGCAGAGGAATTCTGAAATAGTAGATGATCTCTGTGAGGTAGAATCAGTAAGAGCCACTGGTGCGCTGAGGGCGAAGGTGCAGGAGGCAGAGGCGGGGGATAGGTCACATGCTCTTGTGCACGAGCAGATGTCAGTGGCCTTTGGTAAGACCGAAGCGTAGAGGAGACAGAGGGCCAGGGTAGGTGCTAAATGTCTCTGTCAGCAGCTTGGTTAAGGCGCCTGTGGGAAGAGAGGGATGAGAAGAGGTAAGACTGTCCTTCCAGCCCTCTGTGCCTATCCTCACTTGTGAGATAGTGGGAGCCAGGAAGGATGCTATAAAACAGAGAAGCCAAGGTGTGGCATGAAATGGGGATTGTTCTTCAAGAACTCACAGGAAGTTCATGATTACATCTCTAAATTCTGATCCAAAGCTCCAATCAACTGACCTGGCATCCTTTAAAAGGGAATCTCTGATTTTACATTACATGCCTAGTAGAGGTTTGGCATAGTCCAGAGGCCCCTAAGATAGACACATATATATGTATGCTATATATAATGTGTGTGTGTGTGTATGTGTGTGTGTGTGTGTGTGTGTGTGTGTGTGTGTGTGTGAGAGAGAGAGTACTGGGGATTGAATCCAGGGACATTCTACCTCTGAGCTACACTCCAGCACTTTTTTATTTTTATTTTTTAATTTTGAAACAGGGTCTCACTAAATTGCTGATGGTCTCACTAAGTTGCTGAGGCTGACCTTGAACCTGTGATCCTCCTGTCTCAGGCCTCCCAAGTATTGGGATTACAGGTGTATACCACCACATCTGGCTAGAGACATTTTTTTTTAAAAATAAGTCAAATAGATCAATAAATCCTGCAGAAGTTGAGACCAGCTTATTACCTTCAAGCATGATATGTGCCCACTACTGAAGACTGATCCCACAAGCTCTCAGAGGCTGCATTCAGCCCACCTGCCACCTCCCTCTGTGCCCCTCCTCAGGCTGAGGATGCAGAGCATCCCGTCCTTTGAATCCCTCCTTCTCTCCTCAGCACTGGAGCATCCTCTAACTGTCCATCTTCTCCCTCAACCCTCTCCTGGTTCTTTTGCCACCTGTGTGCCATGCAAATTACCAGAGGTCTGCTTCCTGGCCCATCTGACATGTGACATGCCTGCCTCCACCCCCTAGGCCCAGCCGAGGGTGGCTAACAGATCCTATAGGACACGGGGACCATCCTCTGCCCTCTAAACCGAGAAATGCTGGATAATAGGGCTGTGATATTGTCAAGGAACTATTCTCCCACACAAGCATGTCAGACTGTAGAATCAATTCTCAAAGCTGGAAAGGTAAATGAGAGAAAAATGACTGTGGCAGTGAAATGCTCCACGAGGCCCCCAAGGAGCCAATTATACATGGACACTCAATATTTAATCTCATCTTTAACCCTTGAGGCAAAGGCCCAGAGCAGGCCTGACTCCTCCACTGGAAGAATTCACAAGGTTTTCCCCTGGCAATTTCTCTCCCATGGATAGTTTGGCCTCCTTAACAAAATATGCCCCTTTAGCCAGGCATGGTAGAGCACGCTTGTAATCCCAGTCCTTGGGAGGCTGAGACTGGAGGATCTCAGGTTTGCAGCCAGCCTCAGACACTTAGAGAGGCCCTCTGCAACTTAATGAGACCCTGTTTCAAAAATAAAAATAAAATAGGGTTGGGGCTGCAGCTCAGAGGTAGAATGCCCCTCTGTTCAATCCCCAGTATTGCAATAATCACCACCAAATGCCCCCTTATCTCCCCACTTATGAAACAGACTTGTTCCTAACCCCACCCACAACTTCCTCTGGCTCTACCTTCTTCCTGGTGAATTTTCTTCAGTTTTAACATCAGTGGTTTTATGTTAGCCCCCATTTTTATTAAATATATAATAGCAATGATAACAACAACTAATATTATTGAATGCCTATGATGTCCAAGGCCCTGGCAGATCCTTTAGGAGTTGTAGGACTGTGATCTCCCATCAACATTATAAAACTGGATGAGTCAAGTTTCATAGATAGAAAACTGAGGCACCGAGAGCATAACTGGCCCAAGTCATACTATGTTCAATTGGAAATGCTGGGAGTTAAACCCAGGTCTCTGATGCTAAACGTGCTTATCAACCATACTCTAGTGGCTCTTTCAGTTTTGAAATAATGAATTAAAATTTACTCTAGAACTCAATGGAATCCTCATATCCCTTTTAAGCATGAGTGGTCCTGGCTTACCTTCAATCCTCACCAAGCTCACATGGCTTCTGCCAGGCAGAGTAGACCATTTCCCAAATTACAAAGAAAAGATGAAAATATGTGGTGCACTCTGTAGTTGCCAGGGGACTTGGAGCATCTTATCCTACTGAATCTTCGCCAACACCATGTATGGTAGGTATTGTTACATTCATTTTTCCAGTGAGGAGTTTTAGATAACTTTAGAGAACTTCTAACAACTGTTAGAGACCTAGTGAGCTGTGGTGTGGAACTGACCCTCAAAACTCTGACTTCCAAGCCCAAGCATTTTCTTCCTTTGAATCTCCATTGTCACCAAACATAGCAATCAGAGAGACTTTCTCTTTCAGCCAGGATTCTCGCCACTATGATCTAAATACCTGGCACACAAAACTTAAAGGAAGAAAGATTTACTGGGGTTCATGGTTTCCGAGATTTCAGTCCAGAGGGTCTGCTCCAAAGCAGAGGGACGCTGTTCTCACATCATGGGGGCCAGAAGCAGAGAGAGCAAAGGGAACGTGCGAGAGACATATATAGTCCCATGGTCATATGCCCCAGTGACCTACCTTCTCCAGCCACACCCTACCTGCCTACCTGACTACTCTACACGTCCATTCAAGTTATCAATCTATCAATGGATTTATCCACTAATGAGATTACAACTCTCATGTTGTAATTATTTCTCCTCTGAAAAATTTTTGCACTGCCAATACATGAACTTTTCTGGGGGACATTCTTTTTCTTTTTTTTTTGCGGTACTGAGGATTGAACCCAGGGGCATTCTACCTCTGAGCTACACTCCCAGCCCTATTTTTTTTATTCTTTATTTTGAAACAGAGTCTCACTAAGTAGCTGAGGCTGGCTGCAAACCTGGATCCTCCAGTCTCAGCCTCCCAAGTACTGGGATTACAATCGTGTACCACTATGCCCGGCTGAAGAGGAAAGTGCTATGGTCCAGGGGACATTCTATAGCCAGAACATAGCACTTTCCTCTTCACTAATCTCTATTAAATGCCTGACGTGAAGGTTGGCCACACATTAACAGGCAGTATCTTGTAACCCTCTGAGGTAATCCCACCCAAACCTTAACTCCTTTTTGTCCTTGATTTCCATCTATTCCAAGAGGTACATGTTTCATGAGGACCCAGACCTTGTCCAGAATTAAAGATAATGCTCAGAATGTCATTTCCAGTGTGGCCCGGTAAATAATATACTCCTATCGTACTAACCCTCCCTTAAATAACAACTATAACTCTACACAAAATCCAAAGGGGGAAAAAAACTAAAAGACCTATATAGTGAAAAACAAAAGCAGGGTATCAAAACTGAAGAAAGAAATTGCAGAATGAGTTTGCCATTTTTACAACTTTAAAAATAGAATGGTTTAAACTCAAATGAAGCAAACAACAACAAAGCAAAACTATCTTTCTGGCCTAAAGGACCAGAGAGATGCAGAGTCTGCTGCATCTACAGTCACTAAAAAGAGGACTCTTATAAAAGAAGAGAAAGAGAGAGAGAGAGAGACAGAGTGCCCATCCTCCAATTCTATGTATAAACTTTATCCTACTCCTATCTCTGGTTCTGACAGTACCAGAGAGACTCAAAAACAGTTAAGGATAAAAGAACTAGACTGAGATTTGAGCTATTGGCCAAGAGTCAGAATTCGCAATTTAAATCCAACCAAAGTAATTTTCTGGTAAAACAAAATTTCAACATTCTTTAGAGGTATATAACAGAATCTGGAGTGTTCACAAAAAAAAGAGCCATAATATTAAAGAAAAAGCCAAATTCATTTGACATTCAAAGAACCATAAACATTTGAAGAAGCAAGAAAAAAAGATAATCAACAAAGATTAACAATAAGTTAGTTCAGATATTGGAATTAGCAGCTATTACAACTATAAAAGGAGCTATTACAACTATGCTCTTTGATATAAAGTAAAATATTCTCACAGTGAATAAAAATGTCAGCAGAAGAACTATATTTTAAGACTAGTGATTCTAGAAATAACTATAACATCTGGAATTTAAAGTTCACACACCAGGCTTAATAGTAGATTAGAGATGCAAGCAGAGGGTCAGGAAACTTGAGGATAGATCAATGGAAATTATCCAGTCTGAAAATTGGGAGGAAAAAGTGACTTAAAAATGGACAGGACCTTAGATCTGTGGAACAATATCAAAACATCTAATATATGCATAACTGTAGTGCCATATTAAGAGAAAGAGAATGAGAAACAAAAATTTGAAAAAATAATGACCAAAAATTTCCCAAATTTAATAATAAACATAACTTTATAGAGTCAAAAATATGATGGACCTTAGTGTAAAATAATTATGAACATAACTATGCCTAGGTATATTATAATCAAAGTGCTAAAAGAGAAAGAGAGAGAAAGAAAATTTTGTAAGAGATAGAAAAACAACACATTACATACAGGGGAAGAAAACATAAAAATTACCATAGACATAGAGTTCTCATTGGAAAATTTCAAAAGAAAAAGGAGCAGTATCTTTAAAATGCTATAAAAATATTAACCCAGAATTCTATACCCAGTAAAATTATAATCTTCAAGAATGAAGCAAAATTAAAATATTTTCAGAGTTTTAAAAAAATGAGAATCCATTTCCATGAGATTAACACTATAATTAATAAACACCCTTTAGGCTGAAAGAAAATTTTACCAGATGAAAATTCATATTTCATAGGAAAGAGTGAAGAACACTCGAAATAGCAAATAACTGAGTAAATATAAAATGTCTTTAATTTCTATAAAATATGTATTACTACTTAAAGAAAAATTATAACATTGTGTCATAAGGTTTAGATAGATTTTATAAATATGATAACTGTAACGCAAAAGGCCTAGTTTGAGTTGAGGAAGTAACTGAACCTATACACATACAAGGTTTCTATATTTTATATAAAGTAGAACAATATTAATTCCTAGTTGAGTGTAAAAAAGTTAATGATGTACAGTGTAGTCCTTATAACAGCCACTAAAAATGTTAAAAGAATGCAATTTCTTTAGTGGAATTCTAAAAATTTTTCAATCTAAAAGAAGGCAAGAGCTGGGCGTGGTGGCGCACGCTGGTAATCCCAGTACTTTGGGAGGCGGAGACCGGAGGATCCGGGTTCACAGCCAGCCTCAGCTCGCTCTCTCTCTCTCTCTCTCTCTCTCTCTCCCTGTCTCTCTCTCTCTCTCCCTCTCTCCTTAGTGAGGCCCTCTGCAACTTCGTGAGACCCGGTTTCAAAATAAAGTATAAAAAATAGGGCCGGGGGTGTAGCGCGGAGGTAGAACACCCCTGGGTTCAATCCCCGGTACCGCAAAATAAATAAATAAATAAATAAATAAATAAATAAAAGAAGGCAAGAAACGAGAGGCAAAATGAACCAAAATAAAGTGTGTAAAGAAAAAATAAATAATAAAATGGTAGGTCAAATTCCAAACACAGCGATAATTATTTTAAATGTTAATGAACTAAATACTCCAACAAAAGTCAGATTATAAGAATGGATTAAGAAGCAAGAGTTAACTACGTGTTGCCTATAAGAGATTCACTTAAAATATAAACAAACAGGTATGTTAAGAGTAAATGAGTGGAATATATATCTGAAGCAAAGAGTAAAAAATAAGGTGGCCAGAGTAGCTATCTTAATATCATATAAAAGAGACTCCAAGGTAAAAAGTAACATCAGAATTAAAGAACAACTTCTCAAAATAATAAATGGATTGATTTAATAAGATTTAGCAATGTGGCTTGTGCCTAATAATAGACCTATACACAAGCAAACTTCTACAAAATTAAAAGAGAAACAGAAAGTTCCATAATCACAGGAGGATATTTTAACATCCATGTCTCAACAAGTCATAAAACTCATAGACAAAAAAAAATCAGTACATAGATGATCGAAACCACACTTTAAACTATCTTAACCTACAGCTGCAGAATACACATTTTTTGAAGGGTGCATGGCATGTTAATCAAGATGGACCATATTCTGGGTCATAAAAGTTTTCATACATTTGGAAGGACTGAAAAGATAATACTCAGGCTTCTGTGAAACCTAGAATACCTTCATTTTGTTTTCTGCTGTGTCTGGAACAGTTAGCATTCTCCAGAATTCTGGAATATTATATTCTTCCTATATGCATCTTATATATATGTAAAAGATTTACTTTAATGATTTCCCATGCTACATCCCCCACAGCACCTACATCTAAGGGTGGGGTAGAATCCAAGACAGAGTTTTTAACTAGCATTCTAGGGCCACCCAGTAAGCACCTCCAAATGACTCTGATGCAGGTGGTCCACAGATCACACTCTGAAAAAATGAGGGCCATCAATTCATCAAATGCAATAATTCTTTCTCCAGTATTCTACACAGTGGCTCGCAGCATCTGTAGGGACTGTGTTGCTCACTACCTGCAGCCCATGTTGTCTTCAGTCAACTGACTGTTCAAAAAAGCTTTTTCTTCTATTGGGTCCAAACAACTTTTTGGAATTTCTAGCCATCGATTCTAGTACTGTCTTGTGCAGCTCAGAGTATTTCAGGGTCTATGGCCTGAGCTACAAATGATTGACAGGGAAGCTTAGGTTCAAGCGATGGTTCAGAAGACACAGTCCACAAGACAGCTCTCGCTCACCTCTAAGAGGGCCAAAGGTGAGACAGCGGCACTGTTGGGTGTATGAGGATGTGGAAATGTCTGGGAAGAGGCCTCAGAAGCACTGACTGGCCAGGAGAGCATGAGGAGTACTTTACAGAGCCAAGGGTAGGGTGGTGAGCCGGAGAACCTGGAAAGAAGACAGGTTGCCATGGCAAATATCTGATTCTTATTAGAGGGTGGACTCCTTGACCTGAAAAAATGCTAAATTATAAATCTGCAGGAAAGAACTAGAGCAAAGTTCTCTAGGATGACAAACTAGGAAAGGAAAAATTTGGATGAAGGCAATACTAAGGCTGTTCTACTTTAGCCGGCACAAACCAGTATACAGGAATCTTTCAACACCCTATGGAATTTATTGGGTAATATACTAATTCATTCACTAAATATTGATTGCATCCTCACCAGGCACTGTATGCAATACTGAGGTATGAGCGGTAAATAAAACTCACACAGTCTCTGCCTTCATGGAATTAAAGTCTAGTGGGGATGACACAGAAAACCCACAAGGAAACCAAAATATAATGTGTTAAAAATAAGTGTATAAAATAGAAACAGACAAGATATGTTTGGGTAGAGAATAACAAAGCAGGGCTTGGTGTTCAGGGGGGACTTTTCTAAGAGGACAGAATTTGTATTAGACCTTAGGATGCACAGAATTTCCCTGAGTGCTCTGGGCACAGGAACAACATGCACGAAGGCTCAGAGGCAGGAGAGAATTTCAAACACACAGAATCCGAAAGGATGTAAGTGCAGTGGGGTCATAGTGATGGTATTGTGGCTCCACATAAGGCTGCAGGAGCAAAGAAGACCCACTGCCTGGGAACATTCTAGTGAAAAGACCGTAAAGGACTGGAAGCAGAAAGTGGCATATTTCAGTTCCTAATAGAAGGAATTGCTCTGGCCATATTTGGAGAATGGCAGGGGGCAAGATTGGAAGTAGATCACTTGATAAACTGCCCAAATGAGAAATACTGTTGGTGTCTTAGTCAGTATTCTACAGACCGACAGAACTAACAAGATATATAGATAGATTGATAGATAAATTGAAGGGAGTTTTTAGGGAAATTGGCTCATGCCCTCATAAAGCTGAGGAGTCCCAGCACAGGCCATCTGCAGGCTGGAGGCCCTGGAATGTCCAATAGCCTGGCTCAGCCCAAGGCCAACAGCCTCAGAAACAGGGAAGTCGATGGTGTAATTCTTCATGTGAGGCCAAAGTCTGAGAACCAGGGGCTACTGGTTAAGTCCTGGAGTCCAAAATCCAGACAGCCTGGAGTTCTGAGTCCAAAGGCAAGAGATAAAGAGTCTCCCAGCTCTAGGAGAGAAAGAGAGAGGACACTGCCTTTCTTCTGCCTTATTTATTCCATCCAGGCCCCCAGCCAATTGGATGGCACCTGCCCACACTGAGAACAGATCTTATCTATTCAGTCCACCAGCTGACACTCAAACTCCTCCGGACACACCCGGGTGTAACGCTCTGCCAGTTCTCTAGATAGTCCTTAATCTAGTCGAGTCAACACCTAGAATTAACCATCACAGGTGGTAAGAGCTAGGTTAGTGGAGAAAGAATTTGAGAAAAACAGACAGATTCAAAATATACTCTGGTGGCACACACCTATAATCCCAATATTTGGGAGGCTGAGACAAGACGATTTCAGGTCTGAGGCCAGCCTCAGCAACTTAGCGAGTTCCTCAGTAACTTAGTGAGACTGTTTCAAAATAAAAAAATAAACAATAAGTCGTGCTGGATGTGTACCTCAGAGGTAAAATGCCCCGGGTTCAATTCCCAGTACCCCTCACCCGCCACACACACACACACATACACTCTGGAGTTAGACTGAGTATATTTCATAAGGGAAGTGACCAAGTATGTTTTGCTTAGCAGTGTCTGATATGTAAATATTAATATAGTTGGTCCTCATTATTTACAGATTTTATATGTGAATTTGCTTACTCACTAAATTTTACTGGTAACCCCCAATTCAGTGCTTACTGTACTTTCACTATCATACACACACACACACACACACACACACACGTACAAAATGTGAGTTGTGGACAGTTCTAGTTGCGGTCAAACAAGACCACACTCTGCCTTCTTGTTTCAGGTGTCATACTGCAAACAAGTGTCCCTCAAGTTCTACTTAGTGCCATTTTTCAACTGTGTGTGTGTGTGTGTGTGTGTGTGCACTTTTGTTGTTTAAAATGACCCCAGAGCATAATGCTGAAGTGCTTGCCTCGCAAGAAGGTTGCAATGTGCCTTACAGAGAAAATACAAGTGTTAGGAGAGACTTATTCAGGCCTGAGTTATAGGACTGTTGACTGTGAGTCCAATGTTAATGAATCAACCACATTTATTAAAGGAGGTGTCTTTAAACAGAAACACACATAAAATGTATTGATTCCTTGACAAGAATGTTGTGAACAGAGGCTGGCAGGAAACTAACCTGTATTTTCCCAAAAAGCAAGGGTTTGGTATTCACTAAATCAGTGTTCCCAGCAACTTCATAGAATGTAATTAGCACCGATAAGGGGAGTCAACTGTAACTGCTAATTTAAAAAAAATGAATAAATAAAGGTGATAGCTATGACAGGATTTGTTAATGAACTGGGGGTAGGCCTGAACAACCACATTAATGGTGACATCATTTAAGCCGGGTGTGGTGGCGCACGCTTGTCATCCCAGTACTTTGGGAGGCAGAGACCGGAGGATCCGGGTTCTTGGCCAGCCTCAGCTGTCTCTCTCTCTCTCTCTCTCTCTCTCTCTCTCTTTCTCTCTCTCTCTCTCTCTCTACCTAGTGAGGCCCTCCGCAACTTCATGAGACCCAGTTTCAAAATAAAGCATAAAAAGGCAGGGCGTGGTGGCGCACGCTTGTAATCCCAGTACTTTGGGGGGCGGAGACTGGAGGATCC
>PVJS01023115.1:0-29915 GCA_004027185.1 Glis glis | reverse complement strand
TCTCTCTCTCTCTCTCTCTACTTAGTGAGGCCCTCCATAACTTCGTGAGACCCAGTTTCCAAATAAAAGTATAAAAACTAGGGCCGGGGGTGTAGCGCGGAGGTAGAACGCCCCTGGGTTCAATCCCTGGTACCACAAAAAAAAAAAAAAATAAAGGAAAGTAAGTAGCATTTAGTGGGTAGCTAGGAGGAATGATGGTGATGGCAGAGAGACTGGAAGATCAGTAGCCTATAATTAAATTCTTCCCCTAGGAACCCCACTGTGAATGATCAATACTGGGATAATGGTAGGCATGCTGGGTTTGGAGCAGTCTGACCAGTATGACAATCTCCAAGAAAAGGTAAGTCTATGTCCATGCATTCGCTTTCCCAGTCTTTCTCCCAAGGAGTTCCCTTACATTGAAAACTCTTCTTTTGGACCCATGAAGAAGATCTGGGTCAAAGCAAAGGAAGACGCCGGCAGAGGTGTAAAGTGCTTACTCCATGCGGCGGGGTTTTAGTGACACCCTGAAGATGCTGTGAATTAATCCATTCCCAAACTCAGTTCTCAGAGGAACTTCTCTTTTGAAAAATTCCTCATCTCATTCTACTAAGCTCCACGCTGCTATTCCTTACCCATTTTCTAAAATCACCTTCATACCCTCCCAATCTTTATAGTGCCATGCTTAGACAATGCTCATGTGATGTCTGAGTCGGCGTCCAAGCCCCTGGAAGCATCTGCACCTGTATTTATTAGCCACATCTTGCTAATATGGCATAACCATCATGTGCACGCTTTGCATGCTACCCTTGGCAATTTCTGTCAGGCTCAGCGTAACTCTGTGGACAAACTTAAAAGGGTGGAGTGGGGCACAGCTAACACTTCTCAGAGGTAAGCAGGACCCAGGGAAGTCAAGATAGGGCCAGGGAGGCACCGGTGTCCAGGAAGCCTGGGTCAGGCAGACAGGCGACAATGTGCAGTTGGAAAAAGCATCAAGGTTGTACCTGTGTGATTTACTCCTCAGACCCGAGCCCCTCTTAGTTTTGCTGAGTCCTCTGTGAAGACTCCTTTAAACTTTCTCATGTGTTTTCACCATGACAAAAACAGCTCTGGTGTCCAGAAAGAAGCAGTCTTATTTTTTGAATAAATAAAACCAAGGTCTTTTTTTTTTTTTTTTTTTTGCGGTACCAGGGATTGAAAGCAGGGGCGTTCTACCTCCGTGCTACGCCCCCAGCCCTATTTTTTTTTTATGCTTTATTTTGAAACCGGGTCTCACGAAGTTGCAGAGGGCCTCACTAAGGAGAGAGAGAGAGAGAGAGAGAGAGAGAGAGCTGAGGCTGGCCGCGAACTCCGGTCTCCGCCTCCCAAAGTACTGGGATTACAAGCATGCGCCACCACACCCGGCCTGACCAAGGTCTTTTAAAAACCATAATCCCAGTGTTGAGTCATGAGGTCGGTCCATGCAAGCACCGCCCATAGGACTGATGAAGTATTCCAGTAGCTCAGGTCAGCCTCCCGCTCCATGAAGGGACCACAACTCTGTGTTCAGAGAGTCTTTGCATCTCCTTCAAAGGAAAGATAATGAAGGTCTTCACTCTAATCCCAGCATATCCTGAAGGACGGTTTTCTTTAAGGTATCAGCCCTTCTCTGTGATTCCTGGAGAGAAGGGGAAATTTCCCCCAGCCTACAAAAACCTCAGCGTTCATGGACCCTCCTGCCTCTCCTGGCTGCAGAAACTTCTTTGT
Organism: Glis glis; assembly: GCA_004027185.1. Classification (NCBI taxonomy): domain Eukaryota; kingdom Metazoa; phylum Chordata; class Mammalia; order Rodentia; family Gliridae; genus Glis; species Glis glis. Next base: position 28,190 of record PVJS01023115.1, on the reverse strand, counting down.
TCAAAGTGAACCTCTCTCCAACAGAGCCCTTCCTGGGCTAACCACATCTGCCCCTCAACCCCCCAGGAAGGAGAAAGGACGGAGCTCTTTATGTTGTATGTGAGCAAAAGAAACACTGCTGAGGCAGTGCGGAAGTAGATTAGATCAGGTGTGAGTGCGACCTTTCCCTAGAACGTGAGCTGCCACGTATTCACTCAACTTCCTACCCCAGGCACTTCAAGGACCCCAAGCTGCCACTCCCAGAGTTAAGTTCAGCCATAGCACAGGTTGGGTGTCCCTGCTGTCCCCTGTCCTGCTGCATTTGCCCTCTCTTATGCAGACTGTCAAAACAAAGGTTCAGAGAGTTCCCCTAGGACCTAGAAATCCCACCAAGGAAACATAAACCTATTAACTCCACACAAAGAGAAGCACGCTCTGATGCCTGCGTTCCCTCCGGCCACTCGCGATGGGCTCTTATGCAGAAGCAGAGGAGGAAGAGAACACGTCAGTTAGCTCCATACCCAAGGGCAAGAGAGGTGGGGCACAGAGATGAATGACTCTGGGATGTGGGAGCACTCTCTGCCCGTGGAAACAGTGTCTGGTTTCACTGGAAACCGTGCAGTCAGCAAGGCAGCCAACCTGCAGGCAAGTTCATGTCAAAGCAGAGATGAGTTCTAGTGTTTATGAAGACTTTTGAGTGCCGTTCTCCATATCAACGCTCCTGCAATGATCTGGCTATGACAAAGTGCTTATCAAACAATTATGGCTTTTGCTGGTAACACAGAAAACAATCTAGCTCCAGGCATATTCCCATACAACACTCAAGGGAGGAAAGGGGGAGAACCGGAACTGGGCAGGGGGTAATCTGCTGGAACTCACTGAGCAAATGGAAAGGCAAGGAGGAGGAGGGTGGAGAGGGATCCCCAAAGAAATGGCAAGAGTCTTAATGCCAAAAGAAGAAACAGAAGCTGGGCGCGGTGGCGCATGCCTGTAATCCCAGTACTTGGGAGGCTGAGACAGGAGGATCACAAGTTCACAGCCAGCCTCAGCAACTCAGTGAGGCCCTCGGCAATTTAGCAAATCCATTTCAAAATAAGATAGGACTTGGGGTGTAGCTTAGAGGTAGAATGCCCCTGGGTTCAATTCCAAGTACCACAAAAATTAAAAAACCAAGAAAAAGCAGCAGCAGCAGCGACAGATTGGCAGTCGTGCAGTTGTGACTCTATTTTCTACCCCACAGAGGTCTTAAATAGCTCTGCACCCCTCCTTAATTACTAGTACTAGTTGTCATCACCATCACCAAACCTGCCATTTACTGTGTATGTTGGATGTGGCAGACACTGTGATAAGCGCTCTCGAGGATTACCTCACACTCAACAGGGTAAGAGTCAATATTTTCCCTGTTTTATAGAAAAAGATAAGCGAATGATGAATTCTAACTACTCAACCAAAATAACTGCTAATAAATGCTTGAGCCAGGGCCAGAATTCAGGCCTTTCTTTCTTTTTTTTTTTATTGCGGTACCAGGGTTTGAACCCAGGGGCATTCTACCTCTGGGCTACACCCCCAGACCTATTTTTTATTCTTTATTTTGAAACAGGGTCTCACTAAGTTGCAGAGGGCCTCAATAAGTAGCTGAGGCTAGCTGCGAACCCAGATCCTCTGGTCTCAGCCCCCGAGAAGCGGGAGCTCTTAAAATCACACCAAATGGCTGCAAAATGCAATCTCTAGAGTCAAAGTCCATCTCCACAGCATCCTGAAGTGCTCGCTAAGCCACCTCCACTTCCCTCACGTAAAGACAAGGTACACTATGGAGACAACACATGTATTAAAAATACATTGTGTATGAACCTGTGTGCATAATTGACAAAAAAGTATATGCTTCTGAGCAGAGCAGCTATGTCCCCTTTTTAAACTGGCATGCCTCCTTACCATTACAAAATAATATAGTTTAAATAAACATCAGATTGAAGTCAACATACATAAAGTGCACAAATCAGAATGGTAAAACTTGACTAATTTTCACAGGTCAATTTGTCTGTATATTTACTTCTGTGATAAATAAAAAAGAATATAGCAACATCTGAGAAACCCCCCCTCAGATCCTTTCTGTCCCCAAAGCAACCACTGTGCTTCCTTCTATTAACAGTGATTAGTTTACTTTTAAGTGTTATATACAAAGGGTCCTATAGTCAATTTCCTTTTTTTTTTCTTATCTCAACATTATGACTTTTTTGTGTGTGTGTGTGGTACCGGGGATTGAACCCAGGGGCCTTCTACCTCCGCGCTACACCCCCGGCCCTTTGTTTTTTTATACTTTATTTTGAAACCGGGTCTCACAAAGGGCCTCACTAGGTAGAGAGAGAGAGAGAGAGAGAGAGAGAGAGGGAGGGAGAGAGAGAGAGAGAGAGAGAGAGAGAGCGAGCTAAGGCTGGCCAGGAACCGGATCCTCCGGTCTCCGCCTCCCAAAGTACTGGGATTACAAGTATGCGCCACCACGCCCGGCTTCATTATGACTTTTTATGGCTCAGCAAGGTGTGGAATTAATTCATCTTGTTTCTTGCCCATAGCAGTAATTCATTTATTCATTTGTTCGTTCTCAGTTCTCATTAATGTGTGGTATTCTACTGTCTGAGTATTTGAGGAATGTCTCTGTAACTGCTTGTGGACATTTGGGTTGGTTCCTGATTGTGGCTTCAAGTCTTTTGGATGCATATATACATGCATTTCTCTGTGATATAAACCTAAGAATAGAATTATTGGGTCATAGGGTATGTATAGATTAAGACTAAGTATACACTGCCAGTTGTCCAAAGAGGTCATAATAATTTATATCCCTCTCAACTGTGTTTGAAAGTTTCAGTTGTGGCCGGGCATGGTGGCGCACGCTTGTAATCCCAGTACTTGGGAGGCGGAGACTGGAGGATCTGGGTTCGCGGCCAGCCTCAGGTACTTAGTGAAGCCCTGCACAACCTCGTGAGACCTGGTTTCAAAATAAAGTATAAAAAATAGGCCCGGGGGTGTAGCGCGGAGGTAGAACGGCCCTGGGTTCAATCCCCGGCACCGCAAAAAAAAAAAAAAAAGAAAGTTTCAGTTGCTTCATAGCCCAGTCAACACTTGGTACAATATAAAATTTCACAATTAAATGAAATGTTTGCTGGAGGGTATTTCTTTTAAATATTTTATCTCATTTTAGTCTATTTTAGATAATACATTAATTGTATAAAGCCATCTCAAAGTGGTTTATTTTGCATTTCCTGATGATTAATGAAATTGAGCTAGCTTTCATGTTTATTGCCCAAAATTTATGTATCTCCTTTGGGGAAAGATCTGTTCAAGTTCTTTTTTCTTTTTGTTTCTTTTTAATGTAATCAGTCTTTTTCTTGGTGATTTGTAGGAGTTCTTTGCAAATTCTAGGCAGGAGTCCTTTGCCAGATATACATATTACAACTATCCTCTCTTGTTAAATGACTTGTCTTTCCACTCCTCTATAATGCTTTTGTTAAACACTTCTTCACTTCATTGAAGTCCATTGGATCAACCTTGTCCTTTACAGCCAAAACTTTTTGTGGCCCATATAAGAAATTTTGCCTATCCAGAAGTCATGAAGATAATATCTTGTGCTTTTGTTGAGACACTTTATGGTTTCAACTTTCATATTTATATCTGTAATCCATCAAGAATTGGTTTTTGTGAGAGTAAGACAAGTCAAGATTCATTCCTTTCATATTAGTATATTCAATACACCAAGTTATATTTTTGAAAAGATCACACTTTTATCACTGCATTTCAATGTTACTGTTTGTCATAATTCATGCAACCACTTATATGCGTGCCTACTTCTGAACTTTAGTCTGTTCCACAGGTCTACTGTTCTCTTTGTGCTAATATCATGCTGTCTTAATTGCTGCAACTTTACTTAAGTCTTGATATCTAGAGTGTAGTTCCTCCAACTTTCTCCCTTCAAGCTTGTCTTATCTATGGCTCAGGTGTAGCTTATTGAGTGTATGCTTAACATACAAGAGGCTCTGGGTTCAATCCCTCGTACCCAAACCAAAACCAAACAAAAACAATATCTAATCTATCCTTGACCTTCACATTTCTCTATAAATCTTAGAATCAGCTTGTCTAATTCCACAGAAAAAAAACCATTATAATTTGTTTTGGGATTGTTTTGAATCAATATAGGAGATGGGGGATTAATATGTTTTTAATATTAAGTGTTTCTATCTATAAATATGGTTTTCTCTATTTTGGCCTTAATTTCTCTCAACAATATTTTATAGTATTTATATATTGAGGTCTTGTTCATCGTTCATTATTCTATTAATTACATTATTATATTTTGTATATTCATCACATGTTTGACACTATCACAAATATCACCATTTTATATGTGTTTGTTGCAATCATATAGAAATTATTTTCTATATGTTGACTATATATATATATTTTTTTTTTTTTTTTTTGCGGTACCGGGGATTGAACCCAGGGGCGTTCTACCTCCACGCTACACCCCTGGCCCTATTTTTTTTATACTTTATTTTGAACCTGGGTCTCACGAAGTTGCGGAGGGCCTCACTAGGTAGAGGGAGAGGGAGAGAGAGAGAGAGAGAAAGAGAGAGCGAGCTGAGGCTGGCCGTGAACCCGGATCCTCCAGTCTCCGCCTCCCAAAGTACTGGGATTACAAGCGTGCGCCACCACGCCCGGCTATGTTGACTATGTTATTTTCTATATATTATATCCAGCCACTTTGTCACATTCACTTATTAATCCTAGTGTTTTGTTTACAGGCTCTTTTAAGTTTGCCACAAAGACACTTATGTTACCATTTCTTTCTCTCCAATCTTAATCCATTTTATTTACTCTTTAACTTTTGCATTGGCTAGAACTTCCATTATAATTCTGAGTAAAAAATGTGATAGTGGGTATCCTTATCTCATTCCTAATCTCAGGGGGAAAACTTCCAACATTTCACCATTAACTGTGATGCTTTTTGCAGGCTTTTTAAAAAATATTTATCTCATTAAGGAAATTATCTTTCCTAGTTGGCTAAGAGTTACTATCATAAATGGATATTGAGTGTTATCAAATACTTGTTCTGTATTAATGGAAATGATTGTGATTTTCTCCTTTAATACATAATCTTGATCAATTACATTTGGTCTTTGGAAGTTAAAGTAAGCTGTAGTCCTGAAATAAACTCAAATTGGTTATAATATATTATCCCTTTAAATGCTTTGTTGGGTTTAATTAGCTAATGTTAAGGATTTTTGCATCCATATTTATGAAAGGGACTACAATGTAATTGTTATTTTTTATGTCATTATCTGGTTTGGGTGTGAGGGTTATACGGTCCTCCTAATGAGTTGGAAAGTCTTCTTTTTCTATTCTTTGAAAGAATTTCTGTAGGACCCATGTTACTTTTTCCTTAACATTTAGAAGAATTCACTGGTGGGGCCATCTGGGCCTGGTGATTTCTTGGTAGGAAGACTTTTAATCACAGATTCATTTCCTCTAATAAATACTGGACTACAACTTTTCAGTTTTCTAAAATATTTCAGCAGTTCCTCCAGGAACTATGGTGTTTGACTTTTAGAGTCCATGGAAATGCGGCAAAACATTCCATTGTTCAGTTTCCACCCACGGTTCCTCCACAGCCCTGGCCTTTCATACTCAGACCTACTGGTCCTCTTCCCATCTATGCATTGCCTCTCCAGTGAATACTAGATGTATTTGTAGAACTGAAACAAAAAGAAAAGACAACCCATGTCCCCATAGCAGGGTAATTTGTTGCAAATTTAAAACACACGATAACCTACTAAGACATTAAATTATGTCTTTTTTCCTCAATACTCAAGACTCATCAGGCCGAAATAAAAGCTAAGTCCCAATTCCCCACACAAACCACTCCAGATACACAGCCAGGCCTTTGTTTCCAAGGCCTGGACTCTCTTTCCCAGTGAGGACTTAACAGCCTTTTGTTACTTTGAGTCAGGGCCAGAGCAAGAAGAGAGGCTTTTACTTGGAAGCCAGTACTATAATCATCTTTGCTTCTCCACAGTCTAGACCCATCCAGGGAATAAAGCCAGATTGTCTGAGCTGTGGTACTCTGGTTGAAAAGAAGAGTCCAAATCCTTACATTTTTATTTGATAGTAGTAAGAAGAGCTATAGTTCTCTAAGAAGAAAAAGCAGCATCAGAATGGTAGAAACTCAGATGGGGGTGCCTGCGCGTGCCTGTATAGACTGAGAACCAAGTGGGTGGCTTTGAGAAAACTGGAGGAAGGTACACAGCCCGTTTCAACCTGGAGGGAGCAAAGTTGTCTTCAGCATCAGCCACCTCTGAATGGACCAGACTGGGAAAGGACCAAGCACAGCAAGCAGCATGCCCAAAGAAAGTCAAAGACATTCCCGTTCATCACTGGGTTGTGCAAAACCAGCATTTTAACACGACCCAGGAACATAGGGGAAAGAGTCAGAAAGAATAACTGATATGAAATAAACCAATAAGTCCAGTGATTAATGGCCCCAAGCTCACAATTTCTTTTATTTATTTATTTATTTATTTATTTATTTATTTATTTATTTTTGCGGTACCGGGGATTGAACCCAGGGGCGTTCTACCTCTGCACTACACCCCCAGCCTTATTTTTTATACTTTATTTTGAAACCGGGTCTTACGAAGTTGCGGAGGGCCTCACTAGGTAGAGAGAAAGAGAGAGAGAGAGAGAGAGAGAGAGAGAGAGAGAGCTGAGGCTGGCCACTAACCTGGATCCTCCAGTCTCCGTCTCCCAAAGTACTGGGATTACAAGCGTGAGCCACCACGCCCAGCTTTTATTTTTTAATTATACACACACACACACATCTATCTATAGACACTTTATTTATTTATTTATTTATTTATTTTTGCGGTACCGGGGATTGAACCCAGGGGCATTTTACCTCCGAGCTACACCCCCGGCCCTATTTTTTTATACTTTATTTTGAAACCGGATCTCACAAAGTTGCGGAGGGCCTCACTAAGTAGCGAGGCTGGCCGCAAACCCGGATCCTCCGGTCTCCGCCTCCCAAGTACTGGGATTACAAACATGCACCACCACGCCAGGCTACACACTTATATTTAAATATGGCTTATCTTTCACCTCCTGAGTGTTGTAGAACAAGAGAAATTCATGCCCAAATCTCTTATTATCTACCTTTGGGTTATTTAGATCAGGGTCAGTGTAGAAACCCACAAGGAAGCTAATTTTCTGAGTGGGCTTCTGATGAAAGTTGTTACTTACCAGAAGCTGAAAGGCAGTGTGGGCTGTCTTGATGCCCCTCTTCCACAATGGTCTTTCCACTCAGAGGACAAACACTGCGGGGGCTTCAGGCCCAATTGGACAGTCTTAGCAACTTTTAGGAAGAGCAGCATGAGGTGGAGGGACAGAACATGGAGTTCGGATGGCCACCTGCTTTGATTGGGCACCTTGTGGGCTGTTCTCACTTAGTAATTGCTTATTGATTTCAGCTTAGTTGAAATGAATATCAACCCAGTGCCAAGCACGGTGTTAGGTACCAGGGAGCCAGGACAGATAATGCATGGTTCTTGCCCTGGGACATTCACTGTTTAGCAAGGGAGACAGAGAAAATTAATGGCTGAACTGTAGGGAGCCACATGCTAGGGCATGAGATAAACGAAGTGCTCTAAAAGCACCAAGGAGGAAGCCATCAATTCCGGCATAAATGCCCCCCTGCCCCACCCTACCCCCCTTCCCCAGCAGAAGGAAGTAGGCTCTGGGTCCTGGCAGAAGATGCTATAGGAAGACTATAAACTGTCACAGCTGGAAGCCATTAGTCCTGCCACAGTGACAGGAGAGGCCAACAGAATGCTGAACACAGACGGTGAGTCCAGGATGGTGCCACTAAACCCAGGTGCCATCTGGACCAGGAAATCAGATCTGGCAAGCCGGGAGAGAGCCTGAAGCAAATCCCCTCTCCCTCAGTGAGCCCTTCACGAGCCCTGCCCAGGGAAAGTTTGAGAACCGTCCACAGGTGGCTGGGATCCAGCTATGCTGGAACTACCTTCAACACCTGCATCACAGCTTCCCCGAGGCAGCAAGAATGCTGGGCTCTAGAGCATGCAAGACCTCGTGCCAAGCACTCTGACGGGGAAAATGCTAGGTCTGCCACAAAAGAGCTATATGTATTTACAGAGAGAGTAATGTTGGAAGACAATGTGTAAGCGGAAATGCCCATAAATGTGGGAGGAAACACTGGGTCAAGGGGATCTGGAAGAGCCCTTGGGAGAGGTGACTTCTGCACAGGTCCCTGAACATGATTAAAATTCAAGTGGAGAGGGGACAGAGAAGCACATTCTAGGAAGATACCAGGGGCACAAGTACAAGAGCTGCCAAGAGAGTCAAAAGAAAACACAGAGTATCTGAATTCAAAAGGGGTAGAAGAATACGAGTGAGATAAGGCAAGAGAAAAATGTCTGGTGCAGGTGATGGGGGAGGGTTAATCCCAAACTATGGGGTTTGTCCTGGATCCTGCAGGTAATGGGGAGTTTGAGCAGCAAAGGGACTGAATAAAAGCAGATACTCCCACATAATACTTCTGAAAAGCATCCCTCTCTGGCCAATGAAGGCTGTTCAACTGGAAGATGTCAAAGCATACCCTAGTCCCAGGTTATAAATTTATCTGCCAACTACTGAGAGCCATATCAGCTTGAGAAGCTTCGGGTCTCTCCACTATATTTATTTCCCAGTCAAAAATTTAAGGCACTAACAACAGGAGAGAAAGAGGCAAGCTGGGGTTGAATGGGCTCCTGATGCATAGGGAGTCCTGAAAGCGCACAAAACACATTAGACCACAGCAAAATCAAAGGGTAATGCTGGAGTCGAAACTCTGCCAATCAGTCATCCTTCACCACCAGGTCAAGCGTCTACTGCTTGGCTGGCTTCCATCCCCACTGGCACCTGAGTCCAAACCACTACACACTGCTGTACCTTGTAATTAAAGGTAAAAGTACATTCAGGCACTGCCAAAGGAGAGAGGCCAGACATGTGGGGAAGCATCATTTGGAAATGCCCATTAGTGTGGCAAGGTGCATCAAGCAACACAACGGGATTCTGCCACCACTTTGCAGAGTGACCTTCAACAAGCCCCTTGAGGTCAGCAAGAACTGACCCACCCATTCCTATTGCCTAAGCAGCTGCAGGGAAGGGAGCATCTGCCTGGAATTTGGGGGAGGGTTTTCCCTCCAGAGACAGGTCAGCTCGCCTTGTCTGCCAGGGATTGAAGGAATACATATTGCCCCCTTCTTGACTCTCATTTCAATGTCTCTTTGCCTTGTGGCAAGTGAAGGTGATCTGAGCTTTCAGTCGAGCTGAAAGAAAACTTAAACTGATTTGCTAAACACTTATTCAGTGTTCTTTATCTTACTTAGAAAAAAACTTCTTGGATATTACAGTGAATTCTTCTAATGAATTTAATGTTCGGTTTCCTGGCATTCGAATTAACACCCACGTTTTCTGAAATAAGCTGCGTTTCTAAAGTGAAGTCCAATTGCAAGGGCAATGCATAAAAAATCATTGATCCACTTGGCAAAAACTCCAGCTCATCTTTGGAGGCCTCGTCATATGTGACCTCTGTTCCGTGTCTACCTCTAACCATTTATGCAAGACTGAGTCACTCCCTCCTGTGTGTGACCAAAGCACTTGATACATTATGTTCCCTTGGACATAGACCAAGTCTTGTGCACTTTTATAATTCCAGTTCCTGAGACCACGCTGACCATGGAGTAAGTTTTCAATAAATGTTTGCTGGATTGATAGCAAGCTGGGTTTATTTGCACTTGATCCTACTTTCAACAACAAGAATCCCAAACAGCCTTTGTTGTTGAATTTGTCTTTGTTTGCCAAGGAGACTTATGTGTGCTCTTAAGCTTAAGCCTGTCCTCTAAGAGCCAGACCCATAAATCCAACTGCCTAGCGGCTTCTCACCTGAATGTCCCATGGTATCAAAATGCCCCAACCCAATTGATTTTTTTTCACCAAAAACCCTTTCTTCTGTAGTCCATCAGTGTTTTACTAACATACCCAGTTCCCCAATTCCCACTCCAGCTGAAAATCTCGGAACCACCCTAACACTTTCTTTTCCTATCCCAACCTCCCAGCAAGCACTGTCAGGTTGATTCCACCTTTCTAGTACTTTCATAGCTGGCCCCTCCTCATCTTCCTTTTACCAGCAGGGGTCCATGTTCCTGTCATCCTGAGCCTAGACCATCAAGTTAGCCATTCTCCTTGCTTTATTTCAAACATACAGTTCTATGATCTATTTTTAAAAACTTTAACGAATGTATTTTAATTCACTAATAAATTTCTCAAGGTTGGGCATCCAGGTGGCTTCTAATCAGTTTTTCTTTTGCAAAGCAATGTCACACTGGGCTCACTGCTGTTAGTCTCATCCTTCCCTTAAATTCAGTCTCCACTTTGTTCCCCAAGGGCTCTTTCTAGCAAACAGACCCAATCCAATGACTCTCTAGTCTATCAAGGAAAAAAAAATCTTTCTATCCCAGTGTCTAGCCTAGCAGACCTACCTCAGGCTGTCCCTCATGACCTCTGTACCCTCTGCCTCCACCTCACCTCACAGGTGCTTTTGCTCCACTCCTGGAAAATTGTTGGGGCTTCCTGAGCACCCCTTGCTCCTGCATAACTCTCTGCTATAGCACATGCTTTTTTCTCTGCCTGGGAAACCCTCCCCAGCCACCCCACCATTAGTCCTCAGCAACTCCCTACTGATATGTTGACACAGCTTGAAGATTACTTCCCTCTGAGCTACCTGGACCTGCCAGGCATAATCAAAGCCTCCTTCCTCCTGTGACCCACACACCTATCACTCCTGGGCATACACCTCCACAAAAGCAAAGGTCCACAATGCAGAAGACACTAAAAACATTCAACGGCTCAATACATTTTTCTTCACACTAACTAGTCCGGCGGTTCTTGATGCTGGAAACATAATAGAATCACCTTGAAAGTTGTATAAATGACAAGGTAAGCATCCCTAATCCAGAACTCTAAAGTCTGAAATGCTCCAGAATCCAAAACTTTTTGAGTGTTGATATCACATCATGAGTGGAAAATTCCACACTGGACCTCTCGGGATGGGTCACAGTCAAAACACAGGCCCATGAAAGATACTGTATAAAATTACCTTCAGGTTATGTGTACGAAGGGCATAAAACACAAATGAATTTCTTGTTTAGAATTAGGTCCCATCCCCATAATAACTCATTATGTACCATGTCAGCAATTATTTCAAAATTAGAAAAAAAAAGAATGAAAGAAATCCAAAACACTTTCTTGTCCCAAGCATTTTAGATAACAGATACTCATCCTATGCAAATCTAGAGCCCCACCTTAGGTCTATTTAAACAGTTCCTCAGGTAAGGCTTAGCGTGGGTATGTTTAATGTTCTTCCAGGTAATCCTGAAGGGCAGCCAGAGCTGAGGATCAATAAAATCAATTCCAAGCCCTTCAAAAGCAGTGATACGTGTTTTCTAGAACTCAGTAGAGTACAGTGGATCAGAGTACAGAGCCTTGATAAAACCTCAGTCCAAACCGAGGTCACCAACTTCCCAGAGACTTTTTAACCTCTCTTAGCCTCAGTTTTCACAGCTGCAAAATGGGGATAATTATACTATCTAGCTAACAAGGGTCAAAGGACTATATTGAGTTAATTAGCCTTGTCCCTGGCACACAGGAAACATTATGGGTGGTTTCTTACTGTTCCATAATAGTGCCCATCAGGACCCAGAACATTTCCCATAGACACTTAGAGAATGCTCATGGACCAGCTGAATGTTCTACTGCCCAGAATCTCCATCAGCCCCTGCAGTTCTAACTGGAAGTGCCGCCACTTACTGCTTAGATCATTCCTGGTAAAAGGAGGCAGGGCAGAAGTGTCCCTTCCCAGTCGTGGCTGCTTTCAGAGGTATTATGAAGTTGATTTTGACTTCTCCCTCTGCAATCTGAAGAGAAACCATGGTCCGGCCTTCTAAGTCAGTGATAGTTCTCAGAGGAGGATGAAGGCCAGTCAGCATGCCTGGAACTGGGCATAAGGAGGCAGATCTGTCCAACCCTTTGGCAGGAAGCAGCAGAGGAATAATCCAGCAAACTTCTTTTGGTTTTAAGTCTCAGGTTATCTGATGCAAGTAATTCTTAAACTGCTATAGAGTTTCAGGAATTTAGAGAAGAGGTTCTATCTGGGTTTTAAAAAAAGATGGGGGAATGAGTGCAGTTACCTGTATAATGAAAAAAAAAATCCTCTCACTCAAAAGGCTCATTAAAAACACAATCACTTTAAAAATTGCTGATACTATACATATGCCCAGGCTGTGTGTTAGGAAATACCCAGGGGTATAAAAGCATAAGATATTGTCCCTGCCCCATAGCCACAGGACCTGAGAAGTTATCTACTATCTCTGCAGTGGGTGATGAAGCCCCGAGGTGAAGTTCCAGGCATTATTCCAAACCTGACTGTCCATCAGGGATGCCCAGGACATCTCTTGTCTAGCACATCCCCCCAGACATATAGAGTCAGAATAAGGTTCTGTGTGAAAGGAAGAGGGAGTGGTAAGTAGGTAAGGTCTGGGATTCAATACTTTTCAAATGTTCTTAGGTTATCCGATGCGATTAGTTCATAAACTGCTCCGGAGTGTTAGGAATTGGGGGAGAAGTTCTACCTGAGTTTTTTTTTTTTAAATGAGGGTGAGAGATTAGAGTGTCAGGGAAAACTTGATGGAGGAAGGAAGATTGAAGCTGAATGTTGAAGGAGGTGTAAGATTTTGTAGCGGGTGTGGGCATTTGTCAGCGAGAGCCAAGACACAAAAATGACAAAGATGATAAACAGGAAAGATGCTAACATTTAGAAGACTTACATGGCTTGTGTCCTGTGCTGCTCAGAGGACTGCCTGAGGCAGTGTGGCAGGCTTAGTTGGTTGCCTATACAACTTCAGTCTATGCCATCCCGATTGCTTCCCAACTTGTTTTATTGGGGTTCCCACTCCGCGCGGGCTGTGCTTGGAGGAGGCCGGGCCCCTTGCTGCCTCCTCCAGCCTCACTTAGTCCTAGCAAAGCCCTGCCACAGGATGGAATGCTCGGAGCTATGGGCTGCTGAAAAACTGTTCTCTTGCCCTGAAAACATGTTCACTCATTCTTCTCGATGTTTTCATATCTGGGTATGAGGCTAAAACATCTGCAACCATCACGTCACCCATAAGGAAATGAGCTTGAGGATAAAGACCAATGTTCAAGACGGCAAAGCAGAAAGATGCAAAGAACCTTGTCCCCCACAATGTCACCGCACTAAAGGACTGTCACCCTGGAGCGACTTGCCTTTAGACTCTATCATGTGAAGTAATACATCTCCCACGCTTCCTCCAGTTGTGGCAGGGTTTTCTGGAGGTTGTAGAGCCAAAGCATCCCAAAGGATAAAGTATGATCCCCATTTTATTAAAAAAAAAAGGCCCAAATTTGGAGCAATGGACACCGGGGAGCTATTTCAGATTCTTGAGCAAGGACTGACATGATCAAAGTGACAATTCCTGAAGACAAGTTAAAAGTTCTGATTGTATCATTTTTGAAAGGATAACCAGGGTGGCAGCCTGCTTCTTCAGTACTTCTTTCCCCCTCATTCCCAGGAGTTGATAGTTGAGGCCCCAAGTACCTTCCCTAAGACCTCAAGGGAAAATCGGCATGCATGGGTTTAAAAGCAAACAGCTGTAAAGCTAAAGAGACCATCATCAGAGTTATTCAAGAGAAGAGTGTGACATGATGAGCTCCAACCCATTTACAATTTGGCTTGGGGTCCAGTTGAACTAAGACAGGTTTCCCAGACAGCCATGTCAAGAAGCTATTAATGCCGTGAAAATCTTCTTGGGGAAATAACTTTTTACAACCTGTGTCTGCCAGGCTGGTCTCCCTTGAGCTTTCGAATGCTAATGCTCTGTGTTTGGGGATCAAGGGGGGGCAGCTGAGATCAGGAAGCCAGCAGCTTATTTGTCCAAGCCCAGTTTCCAGAGCTAGCCTGTGTTCTGAGTTTCTGCTCTGCCATCAGCGCCCTCCTCTCCAAAGGTCCAGAGCGGAGCCAGGAAATCCTCTGTGAATATATACATGCTACCACTCCCTCCCAGGGATGATTGAAGAGCTGAGGTTCAGGCCAAAGACCACTCTGGATAATTGCATCCTATCTCTCTGCTGCTCTTCTTAGGTGACTGTCCTCCTTGTCTGGCCCAGCCTGGCTGCTTTAATCAGTCAAATGCCTCTCTGCTACCATCCCCAGCAAGCAAAAGGTACCCTAAACATCGGGCTGCCAATAAACTCACAGTCTCAGTCCTGAACCCTGTGCCTGCATTCTATGGTCTGACTTGGTTCCCATCCTTCTGGTCTCTTACCTTGAGGCAAGTCTTTCTATTTGGAGCCTTTTCTCACTCTTTACACATAAGATGACCTTCTACGATTTAGAGATTTTTCTCTCCCTGTCCAACCTTGACTCAAACTTTCTTCAGATTGTGCTGCCCGTGGCTTGTCTGAGTCCAGCTGGGCCTTGCGGACTTTATTTATCCATCACCACGTGTCCTTGGGCAAATTCCCCAGCAGTCACCCTGGTCTGAAAAGTTGACCAGGCCTCTTCTAATTCCAGTGGCCTGGAAATTCTAGGTTTACTGGACAAGGCAAGAACACCGCTAAGCTCCTACTCGCCTGAGCCTTCTTTAGCTACGTGTTTACCCGCATCAGCCTAAATTGTGCAGTGTCCATCTGTGTAATTTCATAGGAAGAGTCCTAGGCATGAAGCCAGAAATCTGATTTCCAAAACCACAGTTCTGCCCTTAAGTGGCTGAAACCTTGATAAGTAGGTCCCCCGACTGGGACTCAATTTCTTCATCTGCTTAATGGGAGGCTTGAACCAGACAAACCTGGAGTCACCTGCCAGCTCCATATTTCTCCAAACAGACCACTGGATCCCAAGAGAGGGCCACGAATGCCAGGCTGAGAGTCCATCACAAATCGGCAGATCCAACATGAAATGATCCCCTTTTCAGGGGGCCCGCTGTCCTGAGATTACAATGATGATAAGAGTGATAAGGTGCATTTACTAACAGGGTACCATGGGTTGGTCACTGATAAGTACTTGCAAACATTTCTCATTTAATCTTCATCTGGCAGATGCTAGTATCATCCTAATTGCACAGGTGAGGAGACAGAAACATGGAAATGTTTAATAATGTGCCCAGGACACAAGCTGCTAAGAGGTAGACCCAGGATCTTTATAAAGCAGCTTCTTGCCCAAAAGAAAGGGACCCTCAGGAAGCCGGCCAGCGCCTTCCCTGTGGGGCTGCCCCATGGGAATGCCAGTGCGTGGCCCTGCTGTTTACTCTTGTGAATTACTGAGTACTGAGGCACTTCCTACAGACTATTCACTGCCCCTGTCTACCCCAGTCTATCGTTTGTTCTATGTTTAAAATAATTCAGCAACACCTGGGAATTCTTCTCTCAGTGGGAAACATTTTTCATAACTTCTCAGCACTGGATCATGGCGTTGCTGGGCTAGAAGGAAGCTTTTCCTTTTCCATATCTACCCTCTTTTTATAGATATGTAAGGAGAGGTTCTGGAAGGTCGGGATGCCCATCTAAGCCACGGAGTCCAATAATACTCAGTATTAAGAAAGTTGGGAACTGGGGTGCATACCCTGGCTTTGCTGCTGCCCAACTGGGACACCTGAGTCTTCTTGCCTTAGTGTGGTCACTTTCTCTATTTCTGTCTCTGTCTGTTTCTCTTTTTTGTATCATAAAGATAGCAGCATTTACCTATATGCTTCTTTGTATGGAAAAATACTCAACAAATGTTAGCAATCATTGTTCTTTCTAATGTCCAACTTGGAACTAGCCCCTGGTCCCCATGCCTGCTCAGTAGTTGCTGTTATAACTGTAGTCTCAGGTCTTGGGCCACCAGCTCTCTCCTAGTTCTCACTTCTAAATGAAACATTCCAACTTAAATATGTCTTCCCAGTGTAGGGGTGCAAGCTTTAAATGTCAGCACAATGCCCTCCACTCCACAAGAAGATCCATGAACATGTAGTCTCTTGAAGGACAATATGTATATACACCAGGAAGAACTGATGAATCTGATATGTGTCTACACGGGTGGAGGTGGTACTGCATGGTCATAAGATGCTGGAGGGGCTGTCTGGGGCTCTGGAGCAGGCGGACCTGGCAGCTCCACCTGCCTAATGGGGCTGGGGAAATAATGGGTGGAAACTTGCTTTGCATACACTGAGCAGGGCTAGGCAACCCTTATTTTAAATTTATACTTCATTAAATGAGACATAAACCATGAATGGATTTGTGAGAAGGGTAGATAGAGAAGGGTGACTTTTTGTTGGGAAATTGGAAGAACCTTGCTTAATTCTGGTTGGGGGGGGGGTAGGGGTTGATTCCATCTCCCAGAAAAGAAAAGACAGCTACATAGGCATGGGGTGTCTGGGAACTGGGAGATAAGACTGAGCAGAGGAGAAAACAAAAGAGAGGTGCATATGACCAGGAGCAAGGGAACTCAAGTCACTTCTGTGTCAGACCTTCTGTATGTATTACATTATTTAATTCTTCTTATTATTATTATTATTGTGACCCCCATTTGCAGAGGAGAAAATGAAGGATTAGAGATGTTAAGTGATATAACTAAGGTCACGGCCAGTTTGGTAAGGACTGACCACACTGTACAGCTCTGGAACATCCTGCCGCCTGGCCAGGCCCTAGAGAGGAACCAGAAACAGCTGACAGTTCTCACCAGACCACTGCCCTTGCCCGTCTCTGGCAGCCCAGTCGGGGAGATAATCCCGTGCATCTCTCACCCCTCCATCCTCTCTGGGCCGTTTCTTTCCTCTGTTTGGTCATCATGAGGCAGCCTGAGTCATTTCTCTGAGTTAGACGCATGTCGTGGAATGACAGGGCTGACTGTCTGCATCTGCTCTCGGGAGGCCCTCCACACAGGGCTGCCGGCACGGACCCAGGGCTCCATTTGTCCCTGAGGCCAGTGCCACAGTCTGCGCCTCCAGCCCAGACCCCAACGTGGGGGACAGAGACTGGCTGGCTCCAACCCGCCCCTGAGCCATTTGGCAGACCTGAGGCTCCCAGGATGCGCGGGCGGCTCGACCCTCATTACCTGGACACGCTCGCGGGCAGCATGTGTGCCGAGGCTGGCTTCTGTCATTCTGACCTTGGGCCTGTAATGGGGGGACGGGCTGGGGGTGAAGCGTGCATGCCAGTAGCAATCTCTCTGCTTGGTTGAGCTCACCGAGGAAGGAAAAAAATAGAGACATTTTTGTCACTGGTGGTGGCGGCTGTTTTGTTACAGCTATCTCCACCTCAGGGGCTGTGAGATCCATTTGCTCTATAACTGTGCGCTGGAACATTAGGAAGAGCACAACGCCCTGCCTTCTCAAGCTCTGTGCTAAAATTGCTCCTGCCTGTGATGCTCTGAAAACACACCCCGAAGGTCTGGTGAGGCGGGGCAGGAGAGAAGACACAGCAGAGAGGGATGCTTCGCACGGGCTCCCCATCAGTCCAAGAGGCACGTCGCCAGCTTTCCTCCACACAGCTCTCATGCTATCGAGCCCCTGCTCCGAAGCCTGCTATGGCTCCCACTCCCTTCTGCACTGAGTAGTAACTGCATCCCTGAGCTTTGGGAGATGGATACTAGCCCTACCCTCTCTCTCTCCCACTTGTAATTGCTAACCCCAAGATGCCCCTCAGAACTTCCCTAACCTCGTTCACCTACAGGATTGTACTTTCGTTTCCCTCTTTCTCCAAATCCCAAACTTTCTTCCAGAGTCTGCTCAATTTTGTCTCCACCTCTCACGGGCTCTGGTCATAACACAGGAGGACATCTTTCTTAAGAGTGTGGTGCCACATTCATTGTTTTTAGATGGAGATACACCTCCTTTTTAAAGACCTTCAAAGTATGGAATTCCTATGGTCTTCACTGGACATCCAGGCCCCGTGTAGAAGCAGACATCACTGCTTATCACATTGTTATTTTTCCCCTCAAGCTGCAGTTCAGTGCCCTCTTCTTTGGGTTTGTCCTTTGTCTTCCTGATTCTACTACCAGCCCTGCCCTGGGCTGATATCTAACCTGGAAGGGAACCTCTCCTTATAGTCTTTTGAGCAACTAATGTGGCCAAACGGTCTAGACAGTGAACAGGACCAGCATCTCACTGTCAAGGAACACAAGCTTCCTTTGCATTCTTGCTTCAGCCCAATCCAGTTCACACAGAAGAGACAGAAGAGGAAGGGAATTATTTTCTTATTGTGTGTGTGTGTGTGTGTGTGTGTGTGTGTGTGTGTATTGAGGACTGAACCTAGGGGCATCCTACCTCTGAGCCCTATTTTATTTTTTATTTTGAAACAGGATCTCGCTAAGTTTCTTGAACCTTGAACCTGCAATCCTCCTGTCTCAGCCTCCCGAGTACTGGGACTACAGTTATGCACAATGGTGCCTGGCTTTTTTTCTTATCTTCTAACTCTTAAGTTTTCAAAATATTCTATGTTGAAAATATTCTATACACACATAGATGTAAATATGCACACACACACACATACACACACACATATAAAACCTCACAATAATAAAAATCAAATTAAAAATGTTGGGCAAACATAAAACCCTAAAAAGTATAATAAGTGGCTAATTTTTATTATTCCTCTTAAATGCCTGGATAATCTTACTGCAAATTGTATCTTTATTTAAAAAAAGTATATGATATATTTGATGCAAATCCTAAAGGGCAATTTGGAGAAAAGCCAGGCTATAGGTTTATATTCCTCCCATTTTCAAATAAAATGCAGAAGAAAAAACTAGTAATCATTTTAATGAGGCTTTAAATAAATTCTTGGCTAGAGCATACTGCAGTAATTTATACAGGGAACCACATACATATATTTGCTGAGAAAGGGACTTTGTGACTAAAGAGTGAATTTCCAAGAATTACTCCAGATTCCTTTTCCTTTAAGTGATTAGTTTGAATCGAACCGCACTTCATAGCCTCTCCATCGCTGGGTCACGCTTGCAGAGGCAGATGGAAACGTCTGGACCAGGTCTTTCCCCTCATTGATCCTCCTTTCTATGACCTCGCAGCCCTTGATGAGGGCTAATGCTTTCCTTTACGGGGGGCAAGGGGAGGTGGTAACATTTCCTCAGTCTCTTTCTGGACATGCCAAGAAGAAAAGGAACTGGGCTCAAAATCAGTAAACAAAGGGGATTTGGTTCAAGCTCTGTTCTTCGCTTTCTTCACTCCTTCTTTCCCCAGATTCTCCTGTAAATACATCTCCCAACACATTGCTCTGGCCTCTAGGTAACTATATTAATTTACGAGGCAAGAAAAAAAATGAGATGGCTGTGAATTAACAAGAGTGGGGCCATTTCTCTCCCTCAGCAGAACAATCAATCTCTTGCGGGCAGTCAGCAGGTTGGGATTTTAGAGACAGGGAAGAAGATGCAAAAAGAGAAAGTGGCTGTGTGCCTCCTGGATGAGACAGGAACGCGAGGCTCCAGAAAACCCCAAGGTTCTAGAAAACACATCCTTTCCAAGGAAGCCAAGCAAGCAGGCAGTAGGACACCTGGGGAGCTTCGATTCCAGTCAGTAATCATGATGCTAGCTCCGTCTGAGTAGGAACAGTCAGTGCAGGTCCCCAGCAAGATGGTCTATTAAGTGTTATCCTTTGGCCTTCCAAAGACCACATTGCAAAGACCAACTTTTCACCTTCGATTGGCTTACCACCCAGAATACGGGACATGATGCCAATCTGACTCAAAGGATCAAGGTAGGTTTGGTACAGCCTGCCAGGCCCCAGACCCTGAACTCTGCATCTTAATCTAAAATATTTCAAAATACAGAAGCTTCCTATAAAATCTATATGGAAAAATCTCTTATGAGAATCAGAAAACAACATGGATGTTAGTAGTAACTGGCTGCACAGGGCCCTCATTTTTGCATGACAACAGTTCTCTGAAACCTTGTGACAGACGCTTCTTTGCAGAGGAGCTGCCCAAGTTCCTACCACTGAGGCCCACATCCTCATTGCCATTACCCGCTGGACGCTGCGTGCACTGGAACTTGAGACTCCAGGTCTGTGTATCTTGTTTGCCCAGGTGGACTGCATTTCTGAAAGCAGGAGCCTCCCCCTCAAAACACTTTGCTCAGAGCTACACACTTAACAGCCTCATATTACCTTTCCATGTTCATTTTTATTTTCTGCATTGCTTTAGTGTAAGAGATGTTAATATCGGTAAACTGAAGGTGCATTACCCTGCTGTTTGCTCTCCCAGACCCTCTAACAATCTTGAGAGACATGAGTCAAGGAAAGTGGGAGTCCACTATGTTAAAACGCTGTGTTCTGTCTTGTTTAGAGGTTTCCAGAGGTGTTAAACAGAGCTCAGGGATATGCTGCTGAATCTAGAGAATGACATGGGCAGTACCCACCACCGACCACACACACACAGTGCCTCTCCAACAGCATGACAGAGGCGGTGGGCTCACTGGAGGGATCTGACTGGTGATTCCCTCTGTATTTCTGCAGGGTAGCCTGGAAGTAATTATCCTTCTCACTGGTAAATCAATTAGGAATGTAAGAGCTAATACTCCCCTCCTCCTCTGAGAAAATGCTAATCTTCAAACACTAATGAGCAGAAAACCCCAAGCCACAGGTTCCCACTAACAGTGCGATGACTGCAGTTCACCTGGTCTTTGTACCTGTGGCAGTGGCAGCTAACACCTGTGGTCAGAGAGCAGTGAATGAGGACCCCGGACCCCCTCTGACTAGCTATTTTACAAAATGCAAGTGGGCCACCTGTTGAGCCTCCATCTTCTCACCTGTCAATGGGGATAAAGCTATCAGATTCAAGGAACTAACAGGGAAAAGTACAGTGTAGTAATGGACTTAGCCTCATGCTTAGAACTTACTAGGAGCTCAGTAAAAAGAAGTCTTTATTCTGATATCACACTTAACAAGTCCCCACCACACATGTGTGAGCACATGAGTGTGTGCGCATGCAAGTATACACACACACACACACACACACACAACACACTTTTACTCTGCAGTAATTTGGCCACATCCCTTCAGAGTCAGGCCTGTGCACTCTCTCAGCCACTTCCAACACACTGTTTTCAAAGCTGCAGGAGGCAGCTGACTTTGAGCCAGAGCAATTAGACCACAACATGCCTGCATTTCCCTGTCCACTCACAGATACCTTCTCAAATAGATCCACCCATGGGAGTCAGGGCCCTCTCTGGTTGAGGCACACAGCCTTCAGCCTGATTGTACAATGCACAGCTCTGGTAAACACAGACTTGACCTTGCACTTGCTATTCTGCATGGGCCTGAGGACAAGACTCAGCTGACAGTAATGAATTCTTTGGGCCCAGCGATATTTATCTCCTGCAAGGGGAAGCTGTAAGTTGCAATTCACCAGTCTTCATTATAACAGAGCCCCTGCTCTGCGAGGCAAACCCTGCACACTCCTGCTTTCAGGACTAATACACTGCTCTTCATCTCCCAAGTGCCAGGCTCAGAAGCATCGAGCAACACTGGGCTCTCTTATCAAAGCTGGGCTCAAACCCAGGTGATGAGTTAATTGGCCAGAGGGCAGAGAAAGGCAAAGAGCCAGGGTTGCTGCGGTATTCATATCAAAAAGTGCCAGGACAGGTCAAGGTCATTGAAATAATGCTGATGCCACCACACCATAGGATGATCTAGAACAACTTCAACTGGAAAAGCTCTGAGCATTTCATATCAACACTCTCATCTAGAATTATGATAAACGATGACACCCTGATCAGGGTCTTCAAGAAAGACAATACTATGAGTCCAAATCCCAGGTTCCTCAAGAAACGGCATTGCCCAATGCATCCTGACTCATTTGTCCCCAAAATAAACCCATTGGGGAGGCTGCTACAGATCCATCATTTATGGTAATATAGCCGCGGGGGGGGAATTTATTTCCCTATCTTGTTTGATTTCTAAAGTGGCTGAAAGGATTAGAGAATAATGGAGATAAAGCTCCTAAGAAGGAGCTTAGTATAGTAGGTGCTCAGGTATTGCTAACTAAGATTACTACTGGTATGAAGAAACTATGCACAAGTAAACACTTCTGCTTCCTACCTAATGGCTTATTAACTATCTGTATTTGGAGATTTTTATGTTGTCAAAAAAAAAGTGTTAAAAAAGTCAACAGTTAGCTTTGGGAGCAACTATATAAATACAAGCACAATTTACTGTTTTGCCAGGGGCAACAGATCTCATCTGATGTATTCATAGCCTCCAAGGAAAGCAGGAGCCATCTGTTAAATAAATAACTCATTAGGTGAAAAGCGAGTCCTTCCACAAGATTAACTGAAAAATCTGCTGGAGCCCACCACCATTAGCTGGCTGATGAACACGGAGAGCTAAAGAGAATTTGGGTACTGAGAGAATCAAAGGACTCTTGTTTCATGCAAGCTGAGAAGAATTCAAGTGATCACAGGTTTAAACTTTGACATATATATGTATATACATATATATATATATATGTATATATACACATACACACACACACACACACATAAAGAGAGAGAGAGTAGAGAGAGAGGAAACAAAAAAATTGCACTACAAGGTCATAATGAGGCAAAGCTCTCTATTAATAAATAAACAAATAAGAGTATTTTCATTCATATCAACCTGGCATTTTGCCTAAGTATCTGGAGAAGGAGGAGTTCTACTAAACTGAATATTCCAGTTAAGAGAAAGTCACCATGTAGAATATATGTGTGTCATTCATACCCAAAGGCTCCAAATACAATCTAAGCCACTTAAAAGGTGAAAAGGAATCTAATTTCTTCTTTCCTCAGATGATTCAGAAAGTATCTCAGGTTCATACAAGATCATACAAGATTAATTTCTGTTGCTCTTTTCAAGAAATAATAAATCCATGGCATCAGCCTATCATTTTCTTTCTCCCATATGTGTGTGTGGGGGGGGGAGGGTGTGCTTTAACTTTCTGGGCAGCAGTGCCTTATAGGTGGCAGCTAACTGTACTTTGGTGATATTGCTCAGATTAGACAAATAAAATAGACCTAACTTCTTTTTAGTGAGCAATAATCCCTATGAGAAATTGTTCCCGAGAGCCCATGGCCTGGTCATCCCCTCTGGGAAAGGACAAATGGGGGTACATTTCTGGGCTGGCATCTCCAAACCCCAGTTCTATGTTCCTTTCAACACCTGCCTTAACCTGCCCTTCCTCTCCCTCAAGAACTTCCAAGTTGTGCTAAGGAGAGTCCATGGCGAGGAGCAGAGAAGAACAGGGAAAGACTAAAAGAGATGTCAGTGCGATAGTTTCCAACATCCCAGAGGAGATGAAGACCAAAATGGATGTGAAAAGGTGCGACCCTACATATACCACCAAGAAAGATCCTTGCAAAGCGGCTGATCTGTCATCTACATGAAACTGTGACTGATTCTGTTGTGGTCCAGATAGGGGTCAGAGATCTGTGCTGATGGGAATCCTTCATGTGCCAAATACCAGTTCCTGCTTCTCCCAACGTGCACACACCCACTGTGATTCCATCTGACCCCAAGTCACTCGTGAGGGTATGGGAGGAGCAGTAAACTGGGAGTCATAAGAACAAATACCACTAATGAGCTGAGCAACCTGCCCGGGACACGGGTCCTCTGTGGGACTCAGCTTCCTTCCCAATAAAGGGAGAAAGGGGGAAGAAAAATTGATCCAGACCATTTCTGATTGGACTCAGTTAACTTTTATCATGTGTCCATCATGATCATGGCACCAACAGTTAGATCATAAAGCAATTTTGATCCCCTGAGCTGTGACTATGTAGGAGGAAAAAGGTGCAAACGATGGGTTGATACAAGCAACTGTGAACTGAGTCAAGAGTCCTGTGTTTGCATCCAGGCCCCTTTCCCAGCTGGCCATGTGGGCTTTTGTTGGCTTCAGTTATCTCATCTATAAAATGAGGCTGTTATTACAGATGAATAATTCTTAGCCGAGACTCTGTGGACATCTTGAATCCACAGATGGGATTTGGGGTGTTCACAAAATCCTTGAAATGCACGAAAACTTTTGCGGCAGAGGCAAGTTTCTAGAGAGGAGGCCTAGAATTTCACGCAAATTTGCAAAAGGGTTTCAGTTCCCAAATTGTTAATAACCGCTGGAATACATGAAACGCATGACCCCTTCCAGCTCTAACGGTCAATGATTCAAAACATGATAACCCTTGGGGACACAGCAAACAGAAATTATTCAGCTCAACCCAGCAACAGGTGCCTAAACAGTCACCTGATTATCAAGTCACCTGATTGGCACTGGACTAGCAGGTACAGTCTGGGGGCCTGGGAACTCCTGGAGCTGGCTGGACCTTTGGGCTACCAACCACCAATGTTGAACCAGGAGCCAGCAATTCTGCTTCCACCCCTTTCTGGGGGCATTTAGAGGCATTGAGGGCAAAGTAAGGAGAAGAGATGGGGCTGTATGTTGTGATGCTAAGGGTCTGAGTCAAAGCTGCTCTACATTGAGCAGCATAAACTATCATCCTAGGTCATAGCTTAGACTCCACCATACCTGAATCAGGGATCAGGGTCATTTACACAATGGATGGAAACTCACTCCTGACCTTACCTGGGTGAAGAAAGGGTTTCATTCCTGGGGAATGAAAATTGAACTGTAAGAGGAAAGCTTGGAGGTGCAATTTTTGAGCCTTTAAGAAATGTCAAAATGTCAATTTATTTATGTAGGTACTGCAGATTAAACACAGGGGCATTCTACCTTCAAGCTACACCCCCAACCCTTTTTGTATTTTTTTTTTGAAACAAGGTTGCACGAGATTGCTGAGCATCTTGCTAAGTTGCTGAAGCTGGTCTTGAACCTGGGAGCCTCTTGTCTCAGCCTACCAAATACTAAGATTAGAGCTGTGCACCATCCCACCTGGCTGAAATGGCTTTTTAAATGGTCATCTTGGTACAGGTCTACCTAAGTTTCTAAACAGTGTAGCTTTCCTAGCTAAGGAAAGATCACATTTCTCCAAATCCACCATATAGTACAGTATTCATATTCTACCACCATCCATTGTTCCATGGAATACAGATCTCCTCCTCCCAGTTGGTCTCCATGACAAAGGCCTGACCCTGTATGATTTCATCCTGGCTGCTAGTTGAGAGGAAAGACAGGGAAGCAGAGGGCCCAGAGAGCCAGGACTGCCCTCTGCTTCAGAAGCATCTCAGGATCAAATTGAGGATCCAGGAGCCCTCTCTCTTTCCTCTGGCAGAAAGAAGCTCCCATGAATAAGGCTGTCTCCAAAACCAGACTAGCAAGGAGGAGGCTGTACAAAGACTCAACTCTGGAGTCAAGCAGACCCATGCTCAAATTCTAGTCCTGCTACTTACCACTGTCTCATTCAAGCCAGAGTGTTACTGAATCTCTGTGAGCTTCAATTTTGTTATTTGTAAAGTGGGGTAAGAATAGTTTCTACCCACAGATGCCTTGTGAGCACAAATGAGATAAGACATGCACAGCACTTGGCAAAGTCCCTGGCACAGAGGAACTCTTTACGCAGTTGTATAATTTCACTTTGCTGCTTTGCTGCTGCTGTTGCTATTTATTATTATTATTATTATTATTATTATTACTATCAAGACTGTTGTTAGAATTACAAACAGTGTGTGTAAAGTTCCCAGCATGTAAACAAGGCACTCTGTCAGTGATTTCATAACCACTGGGCTTTTTCTTAACTCCTGGCCCTAAGCAGCCCTGCTACCCAGCAGGAGCGCTCAGGACCTACTGACCCTGCCCTTACCTTCCTTTTGTTGGTGGGATTGACGTACAGGTAACTGAGGACAGTCTTTAAACCCACTTTGTCATTCAGCTTTTCATAGGTGGTACCATAATCCGTTGACCTGTAGTAAGAGAAAGAAAAGAAAGAGAGAGATTGTTTCACCAAATGGGGGTTTGTGTTTAAAGGGGAGCTAGGCTCTCCCCTGACCTGTATCTTTGTTCCCAAATCACATGAGTGGTTAAAAGTGTTCTTCCGAGATAAAAAGCCCCATTAATTTGAAAGAGCAATTAGACTAATGCATCTGCTTACTACCTAAGCTTACTCCCCTTTGCTCCCGGCCCTTCTCAGAGACCTACTTTTTTGCCATTTTGTGAAGTTGTGCAGTGAAAGGAGCTGCTGGAGGCTGCCTGCCTCCCAGGCAGCTCACTGTGTGGCTCTCTGTGGGGTGCTGGGCAGGAACACAAATCCCCGCCAACCAGCCCTCTACAGGAGCTGTGGGTGGAGGCCATAGGGGAAGACGCCAGACTGCCTGCTGATGTCACTAGGTGCAACCAACTTCACACCTCCACTTGTCCTGAACCAAAGGGTCCCTCCAAGATGCTGGAACTGCTCAAGAATTTTTGGGGTCCAGTGGCCAAATGTGACCCCACCTGGCAGAAGGTGTGATATTTTAGACCTTTAGAGGCAATGTGGGTGCAAGGTGAAAAGCCAATGACTCACAACTGCTTCCAGTGGTTTGTCATTCGAATTATCCTGCTGGCCACCTATTCCTACTTTAAGCCTAATTTTCAAAAGACCGTCTTATTGCTGAAACCACAAGTAATGGCATTGAGAACAAAGGCAGGCTAACCCATTGGTCCCTTCCTTTCTACCCTGCCCTTCCATGATGGAGGAGGGAAGGAAGGTGCCAAATAGTGGGATTCGAGTAGCTGCCCTCCCTGCCACTCTGTCCACCTGGCCCCAACTCCACCACACAAAACCTCCCTCCCTTTTCAAACCACTAGAATTGTCAGGTTCCTACCTCCTCTCTATCATTACCCTCCTCAGCTCAGCTTGAGAAACTTCTCCAGTTCAGGCATAAGAAGGGTGCAGAGGTCGACTCAGTTTCTATGTGGTCAACTGACATTGTAAGCATCTGCACTCTGCCTTAGCCTCAGCTCTAGACCTTGGCTCTGGCCCTCCCCTTGACTTTGGCGTCCTGATTGTCTAGTAACCACCTGCTCCTGTCTGCCTTTCTGTTGATCATTTAGCCACTTTCAAACTCTAATCTGGTCTTTCTTTGATCCACAGCTTAGTTTGAGAAGCCTAGAAGCAGAATTATGTGATGACTTCTAAGAGCTATCTCCACCCCCGATCAACCTGGAAAATCCCTTGTCTTCAGGCCCAAACTTAATTGCCCACCCTCACCTCATCTGTTCAGGCTTCACTGGGCCTCTTCCCATACCACGCATTTCTCTTCTGTAGCAAAATGCATCCCCCCCATCCTTCTGCACCCAAGGTGTACCATATGTGCCTCTTTCTAACTCTTTGACAGGGTCATGATTATTTCATTATGTTCCGTTTCCCCATCCACAAGGTAAACTATTCAAGGACAGGGAACTTCACAGAACACCAGGATAAGAAGGAAGAACATGAATTTTGGGTGTAGCAAAATCCATTTCATTCCTAGATCTTCAGCTCTCTGGTTGTATGACCATGTGCAAGTTACTTGTAACCTGTTGGAACCTCAGGTTTCTGAGCTGAAAAATGGGAATAATTTAATCTCATGAGGCATTTTCGAAGATGCAAAAATATAACACATAGAAAACCTCCTAACAGGATACAGGTACATTTAAATGTTGGGGGGGAAAGCAAATAAAAATTAAAGGTATTTGTTCATTTCTTCTTTCCCCAGAAGGTACAGAACAGGCCTTACAATTGTGCAAACTTACTGAATGAAATATCTGTATTTCAAATCCCTCCCTAGGCTACTGGCTCCACATGGGCATCAGTGGTGCTAACTTTAATAGTCAGTCCCCCAGAGGCCAACTTCTCACGCCGTCTCCTGCCCTCCCCAGGCACAGAGCTCTGGGAATCACTCCCGATCTTTCTCTTTTACCTTTATCTCTCAAAACCAGCTGTCTCCAAGTCTTAACAATTCTGTTTCCTAAATAACTTGGGTCCCTTGAGTCCTTTCCATTTCATGTCAATGTGTGGCTTAAGCATCATTTTGGTGATGGTCCCCCACTTGCATGCTCTTCTTCCTCTGCCCCAAACCCATCCTCCATGCTGATATCAAGTATTTCAAGGACCAAGCTCTGTCCACTTCCTCCTCCTCAATAGTAATTTTTTTTTTTTTTTTTT